>CM076406.1:18385637-18488363 GCA_038363315.1 Mugilogobius chulae | reverse complement strand
GAAGAAGATTATCATATTACATATTACACAAAAAGATAGAAGGCACCACCTCAAAATTCTGATGCTTTAGTTCGGTGTGAAAAAAATAAGTCAGGTCCCCCCTAACCCTGTTTGCACATGAGCCCAAATGCTTTATTATAAAATCAGGCCCAATGTGTTTTTAGTTTAGCTTCTCAATTAATAACTTAAAACTATATATTAAAATTAGTTCACTCAAAAAATGATAATTGAATCCAACACACCACCAACACAATATATAATCAGCTTTTCAATTAGAAAAAAGTTAGCTCCTCAATATACTTCAAAGTTGTTTTGAGACAACTTTTTTTTCTTTTTCTGCATAGGACCAATGCTTATACCTTCAGCAATAGAAGTTATAACAGCTTAAATAAATACACACTTAAGTATATACAATATTAACATTTATTAATAATATTGGCCACAACTGTCTAACTGTTAATGCAATGGAATAAACAGTTGTTCAAAAGCAAGTCTGACAGGAATGAGTTTTGTGAACAAGTTTTAAATCTATATTAAAAGTAGACAACAAGTTGATAACAGTTACTTTTCTTTAACTAAACACTTCTTTGCAAATGACTGATTACATCAACTAAAAACAATTGAAAAATCCAGCTTCTACCTTTCGGCCTGTTTCCTCCAAGCCACATTATTTCATATTGACATCCTAACTGTAACATCCCAGATTTACTCACCATTCAATTATGCAACACCAATTCCAACCATCTTTCAACAAGCGTTTCTCATGCCCTTCTTAATACAAGCATGTCGTTGGTCACCGTAACGTAGCTCGCCCCGCAGCCCCTCTTCTAGCCTCACGGTGCAGGATTACGGCTGCAAGATCTCGGGACGCTCCGTTATCAGCAGAGCCTCGTGGTGCTGCCTTGTCCTCTTCAGTGAGATTTATGGAGGCTGTAAAGAATATCTACGCTCGCTCAACGCACCCGCAACGGCTAACTTCCAAAATCCAAGCCTTTCTGGAATGCCGGTAGTCACGCGTCCTCTCCTCACGCGCATCACCTTTCACACTATGCAGAAATCGCGAATATGAGAAGGCCAGTGTAAAATAGGGCCGGGGCCTATCTGTGCAATTCAAACATAACCAGTTTACATGCAAGCTAGCCGACGCAGTAGAGAAGCACTTGACTGACGATTATGTTTCCTGCCTTTAAAGCACTGTTGAATGCCGTTTTGTGTCTAATTTGTGCTATGTACAAATATAAATAAACTTGCCTTCCTTTGACCTTGCCTTCCAAATCTGCAGGTTAATTCAGGTCACGATTCTCTTTTGGTTATCTCTGATTTAGGGTTCTTAGATTCGCGCGTAGGACAGCCTCGGTCCGAGCTTGTTATTTGTTTGATAATATCCTAATTTAAAGTTGCATTTTAAAAGTAACTTCTGAAGTGAAACCATTATTATATATCTATCACAGTCAAATCTCTATTTTAAATGGAAAATATGTAAAAGGCAAAAAAATAATAGAGCACTTTAAGTCAACACATAAGACTCAAGTCCTTCAACGTGAACACTATCAGATCCACGCCCAGTCTTCAAAACGTATCTAAGATTGTGTCAGATAAAAGTGCAATAAGCATTGTCTTTTTGCATTTTTATGTCGACAGGTTGCAAAGAGCAAATGAAAAAACAAACAAACAAAAACAACAAACAAATTAAAATAATAAAATAACATTTTGTGACATTTTCTTTGGGTTTAACGGGTAAATCTTAACTTACCCCAAGCTCCAGTCTAAACTTACTAACTAAACAAACTTGCGGCCAAATGGCCTCAACCAAAATTCATTGTGATTTTACGTTTTGGCTTTTCGTGACATACAGCATTCACGTAAAAGGTGTGAAAATGTGCTCATTTTGTTGTATATCTACGTTTTCTTTCAGACTGTTGCTTTCTGGATGTATTGCAAAATAATGCAAACACTTTTCTTCATGTGTGATCTATCAGAATACAAGCTGTTCACAGAGACAATCGCTTTGGTCCTTGTGAACAGATTGTTTGGTCATTTTACATTAACTATGTCTCACAGTCCTTTCCTCTAATGACTAAGCAGATATTCATTAGAGTAAAGAGCTGTTTACACTGACTTATTGTGGAAATGATGATGAAATTAAATTTGCCACAAAGTGGAATTTATCAATATAAAAAAATAAATAAAAAAAATAAAATAACACACTTCTAATAGATGGAGATCACCAATCGGATCCTCGTCAAAATCTCTAGAGTGAAATTTTGTGAATTAATGTTCTAAATATTTTATGACTGTGGACAATGTTGGCTGTTGCGTACTATCTGGCTGAAAAGTGAACGAATGAATGGTTTATTTCTATAGCTCATTTGCAAAACAGATGTCTTCCAAAGTACTTCCCACCTCAGTGACGGCAGCAGCCTTGGACAGCTAAGCTCCTCCGACACTTCAGCATTCCTTAACCAATACATTAGTTAGGAATGCAGAAAGTGCAAACTATTACAAAAAATTAAAATAAACGGCAAATTCACGTGTGAACTATAAACTTTGATTCAGTCAGTAGCATTACCAACATGGCTCATGTCAATGTTCAAGTATTAATATTATATTCGCCTTGATGTATAAAATGTGTTGAATCATGCTTTATGAATGTCTACAAAACAAACAAACAAGACAAATATCAAGTATCTCCTCTCACTATCGTACTATGGGTGTTCCTCAAGGTTCAGTATTGGGACCTTTATTATTCTCATTAACCAGGGCAATGGACTTTCATTGTATCTGGATAGAGGAACCACATTCTTTTGTTGTTGTGTCATTAGACAAAACAGAATTTAGAGTAATCAAGCTAAACTTTTGTGTGGCAAAATTTTAAAGTGCACTACCACATAAGCCAGTTCGTTTGTGCTGATCATAAAGAACGTCTGGACACAAATCTAAGCACATATAATATTCTGATCATAATTCTACACAAAGCCATGTCACTTTGCATGTCCTGCCTCTTCAGAGCAGCTGCTTTATGTGAGATTTGATGAGGCGTGGTTCCTGACAGCCTCCTCTTTTGTTTCTCCGCGTCTCTTTGAATCCACTGATGAATTTCGGCTCAGATGTGCACTCCCCGTTTCTTAAGACAGGATTAGAGATGAAGGGAGATATCTTTTTACCTTTTCCTGCCATCCTCCTGACAAAACGGCACGTAACAAACGACACAAGAAAGCGGCGTGAATGCGAAAAATAAAAGGATGCGAGCAACATTAGTGCACATCAGAGCAGAACGGGCAGGAGACGTCAGGGTTGAAGAGGAGAATGTGTCCAGATTCTATTGTTTTAAAGGCAGAGACGTGGTTGTTATTAGTGTGAAGAGCAGGCCGTGGTAAAGGTTGTTGGCTGAGGTCGTAGGTAAAAAAGTAGGACTATAGTTTTAATAATATCGTTTTTTTATGTGCATATTTTATTACAAAAGTGTGACTATTGCATTTTGCAATGAAGTAAATAATTTTTTGGCAAACTGTTGGGGCCAGATGATCCGGCCCTCGTCTTCACCTGTGTCAAAGTGCACAATATATGAAGACGGTTAGTCCCTCATTCATCAGGAGTGATCCATAGTAGAAGTCTCAAAGTAGTCATCTGGACAGTGTTTCCGAAGATCAAGACGTTTCGACTCTCATCCGAAAGTCATTTTCAATCTGATGGAAGTAGACTGAGACTGCTGTATTTATATACTAAGATAGCCCTCCCCTAGGAGGGGCTAAACCCACCCAAACCTGTTCCTGAAACCTTTCCTAAAACTGGTTGGTAGCCCTAGCTTCCTATCCATTGTTCCCTGTTTCTATTTTCTATTGTTCTCTGCTTCCTCTCCATTGTTCTCTGCTTCCTCTTCATTGTTCTCTGCTTCCTCTTCATTTTCTCAGCTTCCTTTCCTTTTGTTCTGACTGGGCCTGCCTTAGGCAGGCTCAGTCTTCGGAAACACTGTCCAGATGACTACTTTGAAGACTTCTACTACACAATATATGAACAAAATATTTAAATAAATAGGCTATAGAAACACTGTTACACATATATTTAAGATAAGTTATGCTAGGATTTAGCCTTAATATAAAAAAATGTTGATACATTGAATATTTACATTAATTTCAGTGTTTCAAACTTTTCTGTCTTGATTGACTACAATATCTTACTGACCTCATAGGCAATTTCATTTACTGTTCAAGCCAAATTCTCTTATAAGAAGTCAGAAATGCTCTGAAACAGTTAAACATTCTTCAGCAGGGTTATACAAATAATTTAACCACTAGGCCAGATTTGTTGAAGGGCTCTGGTCTGAGGGCCGCACTACAAAACTGAACTACAAATATGTTTTTAATACATCCAAAAGGACTAGTACTTAGTAGAAATCTACTTTTTAGTTGCAATAAATATAAAGTAAAACAATATTTACTAGACCAGATCAGAGCAGCAGTGTGACTAGACAGAATTCTAAAACCAAGACTAAACATGGTCTACATTTGGATTACATCGAATTCAAACTGCATCCTGAACATGAGACTTGACCAAAAAATCTGATCCAAGAATAAATGAAGACTATAAAATGTTAACCGGTTTAAATGGCATAAACTAAATGTGTTTCAAATACTATATTAAACATAGTGCACTAACAACAACAAGCACAACCTATTAAGCATATGGTCTGTGGCCTACTTTTTATTTATTTTTATTAAACTGGGCCAAAACACACTGCTTAGTGGGTTGCATTGGCCCCCGGGCCACCATTTAAATAGTCCTGTTCTACAGTATGTCTGGTATTGCGGACATACCAGCTTGTCAGAGCCTGATTAAGTCAGATCTCAGAAACTAAACATGTTGACCCTGGGTAGTACTTGATGGGAGACCACTAAAACCTCAAGGCATAATTTTTAAGAGTGTTTCTTTAGGCAAGACACTTTACCCACATAGTCCATGGAGCTGGTGTGTGTGAATGGTTAGGCAAAATGCAGCCTCGCTTCTGTCAGTCTGCCCCAGGACTGCGGTGGCTACATTCACATTTGAAGGATGTAAAATGTAAAGTTTCTGGAGGTCTACATAAACCAATGCATTATTGTTATTATTAGTATTAGAATGACAAATTAAAATGTATTTAGTTAAAACAATATTATTTAAAACTTTTTTTATTGTTTAAACATAACACAGTATTGTATGCCTTTATATAGGGATTAAAAGTTAAACAATTAATCTCAACTTTCTGATTGTTGAAATTCTCCACTAACTAGTAATTGAATAACCATTTACATTTTTACTTTGCTAACCTTACACTTCAGACATGATTCCTTTTTTGTCTTATTAATAAAAAAGTGACATATTTTAGCTTAATTTTGTTAAAATGTAGATATCACTCATACTTTTAACAGCCTAATCGATTGTCAAAATGTTTGTTGCAGCTGGAGTTGATTTTACATAATTTAGTACAAATATTACTGCCCGTGAAGCAAATTGGTCATCTTTCGCCCAGCGCACATCCCAGCCTCTGTCTTTACCACTTAATAAATCCAAATGAAGGCTCCATGTAAAACCCTCCATTAGAGTTTTACCTTTTATGACCAGTGTCCCGCCTATAAAATTAAACCAGTTTAATAAACATTATGCTAATAGAACATACTGAAGCCTTCATTTTGGTGCGATCTGCATAGGCACAAAGACAATTAAGTGTTTGGAGTAAAATATTGAAAATTGACGTACAAAATGCCAAATTTTTTAACACCCTTTCCTCGCTAGTCCTGCTTGAAAATTGACGTGATATTTGAAGAGAATGTTAACGTGATGCAGCAGAGCGAGACAAAAACATATCGACCGGCTTTTGTTTTCCATTTAAGCTATAAATGGCCAGAACGTCTTCATGACCTTGCTGATATGTTAATAGCTTTTCAATCGTGCCAAAATCCACTCAAAATGTTGCGTTCTCTCTTTTTTTTCCCCACACATAAGCACAAAACAAGTCAAAATGTCTTGCGTTAGTCCGAAAACTCCCTTCCATTTGTTTCTTACGCGTCGCCGAGCTCTCTCCACTCACACAGCTTGCGAGGCGGGATAGAGGTTAAATTTTGTCAGTACAAAGTCATTTAGCCAAGAGGCGCATGCTAAAAGATTTATGGGGAGACCCAGTGCCAGGGGTGAGCTTCTCAATTCCTCCGAAGAGCATCTTTTTGGAGAGAGAGAGAACGGAGAAAGAGAAAGAGAGAGAGAGAATTGTTTACATGCAAACAGTGTCAGAGGGCTCAGAATGGGAGTCAGTGCAAAACCTAACATTGAGTTGGAGGCTACACCCACCAGGCAAATGAACAATCATACAGCGTTTGGAGGAGCTGGAATCCATATAGACAAAAATAAAAGAGGATCAGACAGATATTATAGCTGGAGGAACACAGAATAACATCCTTCATAAAAGAATAAACACTGCATTGGTAAAGGATTATGTTATGTTTAGTGCACAAAAGACATCAAATACATCTATAAAGTAACTATAATCCCTCAGACTATCAACATTTTATTGACTATTCTCTGACTTGAGCAGTTTTAAAATTTTCGCTGATTAAAACTAAAACATACCTTGTGTTTACTAGTGCCTCTCCCTCTGAGCCTCAAAAACATTTCACAGTTTTGGTTGAAAGCCTTTTACATTGTCTTGTCTTCTATTGAATCATGTTTATTTCAATTGGAGGCCTAAATGAGCATGTCAGGAGAAAGATACCTTTGTTAATTTCCTATGTTTGAGTGGTAATCTTAATAGGAGATGCAGATGTGTAATAACTTCAGTTGGTCTATGAATTTATGGTCTTAAATGTGAACTGGGCAATGTATCAAACAATGTAAATCACAGTTTTCTTGTTGCCAGATCACGAGTTCGATTGTATCAGCTGTCAGTTTACCTTAGTATTTAATAATCTGCTTTTTCAGAAAGTTCACACTGCACTGTGACTGGTTAAATCAAGCTGTCAATCATCAGAACACGACAAAGACTGATTAATAAAAGATTTTAACAAGCATCAAATTAGAGATGTTAAATCTCATTATGATGGTTTAATCAGAAAAGCAGATCATCACAGGCATGAGGTCACAATTTGATTTGATCCCTATTTTGTCCAGCCCAAGATTCGGTCTGTGGTGGTATGCAAAAATATATTCTGAAATCCAGATTTGTGTGAAAAGTTTGAAAAATAGGCGATGCCAAATTAAAGATGAGTTTGTTGATTTTCAAACTGCACACACAATGAATTTAAATCAACCAACTTCCTCTCATAATCCTCGGACACAATATCAATATCGACATGTATTCATTTTGGTTCTAACTATGGCTAAAACACTTCTTTTCTTTTTTTTTTTTTTACAAAAACTGATAGGACCAGTAGCCAACCAGAGAGCTTCATTTAGCTTTTGATGGGAACTAAAATATTTATTATTCAGTTCTGACAGCACTCAAAGGTCTCTCTTTTTTTTTTCTTCAAAGTGCTGTCTTTAACATAGACTTTTTAGTGGAAAACACAAAGCTTGGTAATTTACAACTAAAAAAGTTACTTACCAAAAGTCAATAAAACTACAAATAATGCATAATATTTTTTTCTTTAAAGTTTACATTATGTTGTGATCGCTCACACATACATTTAATTGACTTTATTTAACCAGGGAAGTCCTGAGATTCAGAATCTCTTTTGCAGGGGAGCCCTGGGGAAGGGTCAGGGGGGCATTAATGGACATGTTTTAGTTTTACATAGTGTCTCATAACTTAAAGGTGCACTGTGCAACTTTTTGACCAAAAAGTAGACTAGGAGAAATCTATGAAAAAATAGTTTTACTTTGAGCAGGCTTGCATGGCCACAAAATGGACTGAACTGTTATTTGGCCTGGAGAAGGCCTTTTTCTTCTAGTTTCAGCTGTTAACTTGGCTGATTTTTTGTTTTCATTTTTCATATATGGCTGAAAAGGTACTTATCCCATTTAGAATGTCCCAATATATAGTTTTAATACTGACTTTTCAACTCTGGAAAGTGCAGCTTTTACATGCAAGTTGAAAATCTTTCACACAGATTGCCAAGTTATATCACAACAAAGATTTAAGTTAATTTTATTTTTGGTCTTATGGAGTTGTACAGTAAAAACAATTCTCTGATGCAGCAATTGTTATTTATCTGAGTCTAGCAGTTACAAACTTTAACTTTATTAATGATGTGACTGAATGGAAAACCATGAGTACCAAAAAACCCATCTTCTGAATTTTGGATAACAGAAACCAGGCCCCCGGCAATCTGATAATTAAAGTGAGGACTTTTCTGCTTTTATTGGTTTATAGGAGAATGAAACTGTGGTCACTTAGTATCTGTGAGTCAAATATTCAAGTTAAATATTCAACCATCCACTGCTTAAATTTGGACTTATATACCACATTTCAGCACACTGCAAACACCTATACCACTGCACCTTTTTTTTTAGATGGAATAAAACACAGAACATGTGACAAAACCCAGACAAGTCTCACCAAGACACTGCTTCATTTGATCCTATAGACTTGAAAACAAAAGCCTTAGAGAGTTGTCCTCGTCTCAGCGCATATATGCAACTGTATTCAACAAAAAAGCTAAAGATTCCAGGTCACCCTCTGCCCATCCCTGCATTTGAACATTTGAACACGCACCAATGTTCTCCCGGTGACATGTTGTTTATCGCTATGCAAAAGTCTTATTATAAATTTAAAGGACCTTTGAAATTATTATGAGCTTTTGGCCCACGAGTCTCAGAGAAAAGGAAAACAAAAGAAAGGGGGCGAGACGGCATAGGTAGGACTTGTGGGAAGATAGAGAGGGGAGGGTGTCTCCAGGGGAATAACAGAAAGACATCAAACATGCTCTCTCTTACAGAAACATTATAATAGGAAAAAAAAATGAGGAATTAAAAATAAGAAGGGAAGATTGTCACTGTCCCTATTGTGTGGACAATGTGTTCTCTCTGAGCAGAATGCAGAGTCAAATCCATCTGAAGGTGCGGATTAGGAATACTAAGGAATCCTGGATGGGGGCAGGTAAAGTGGGTTGGTAAAGTCTAACAAGAAATGGATTTTAACAGGCACCTGATGTGAATAAGTATGTTGATTGGATACTAAAGTTTGTCCATTTGTGATCAAAGATGTCTGAAAGTTCAAAATCGTGAATCGCATAGGTGAGACAACAACAATTTTGTAGAGTTGTTTTGCAATCAATGACAAGTTTTTGGAGATCAACAAACACAACTTTTCTCATTATTTTTGGGGAGAAGTAATGATTTATTATTAGAAGCTGATGATGAC
Organism: Mugilogobius chulae; assembly: GCA_038363315.1. Classification (NCBI taxonomy): domain Eukaryota; kingdom Metazoa; phylum Chordata; class Actinopteri; order Gobiiformes; family Gobiidae; genus Mugilogobius; species Mugilogobius chulae. The sequence goes on along the minus strand of CM076406.1, from coordinate 18,479,035 downwards.
TGAACGGAGCAGGATCACGCCAACATTCATACCTACGTTCTCACCAGCAAACCATGCCTCGCTCAGTTTTTAGTCTTGTTTCTGTTCCAGTAAAGTCTTGACCATGTCTAGATGCTGGTGGCAAAGACATAAACATACTGTATTATGAAGTGAAAGTGTTCCCAAACTTGGACGATCAACATTTGACAAAGTTCTGAAAGCAATACCTTGGGAACTAGGTAACTAAACATGGATTGTTCACCGGCAACCAATTGTCATCCCTTCATCCAAGTATTGCCCTGTCCACAATTACACCTATTCCCTCTCCGTTCCGCAGAAATCTCTCAGGCTGTATGGACACGCTCTGGATGAACGTGGCATGAACAATGGTTGGGTGAACCAATCAGTTAGTACCCTAGTCCCAGTTTGCTTTCAAACTCTCACCAAGTTTGTGAACACTTTCAATTCATAAACAGATGTTACGTCTTGCACAGCATCTAACAATGTCAAGACCCTACTGGACAGAAACCAAGACTAAATGAGCGAGGCATGGTTGCTCGTAGAACGTGGAATGAATTCGTGATCTGCTCGTCAGTCATATCACGCTTCTAATAATAATCATTATTCTCACCCCAAAAATAAGAAAAAGTTGCTGTATGTTGATCTCCAAAACTTCCTTTATCATATTGGTCGTCATGAAAAAGCAAAACAACTCTACAAAAATTGTTTGTGGTTCTCACCTACGATTCTCGGATCTCACTCTATCACATTGGACCAAACTTTAGTATACCAATCAAATACTTTTGCACATCAGTGCCTGTTAAATCATTTCTGTGAGACCTCACCCACTTTACCTCTGCCCCACCACGGATATGCTTAGTATCTAAATCCCGCAACTTCAGATGGAATTGACTCTTTTCTCTCCATATTTTATATATCTATTATCTATATGACCTATATTTCCTTCTTATTTTTATTCCTCATTTTCTCTATATATATTATAGCATTATTCTGTTATTCCCCTGGAGACACCCTCCCCTCTCTATTCTTCGCCACGAAGTCCTACCTATGCGCGTTCGCCCCCTTTCTTTTTTCTTTTCTCTGAGGACTCGTGGCCAAAAAGTCATAATAATCAAAAGGTCCTTTAAATTATAAGACTTTTGCATGATCCGATAAGCAACATTCACCGGGAGAATCATTGGTGCTTGTTTTTGGTGGATTCCTTTGGGTTTTTTAGGCTGTTTTTGTTGAATACAGTGGTGACAATTTATTCTGCTGTATTACGTATGTATTCTTTATTTATCTTTTCTCTGATTTCTTTTCAATTTCTTATAATCAATGAAGCAGGTCTTGGTGAGACTTGTCTGGGTTGTCACATGTCTGGGTTTTATTCATCTAAAAAAAAGGTGCAGTGTATAGGTGTTTGCAGCTGTGCTGAATGTGGCTCATAAGTCAAATTTACGCAGTGGTGGTTGAATATTTAACTTGAATATTTGATAACTATTATCATTTATATATATATATAACCAGAAAGTCTCTATATATGTTGGGGCCTGAGATTTCGGTTACCAAAATTTCATGAATTGTTTTTGTTACTCATGGGTTTCCCAGTTCAGTCACATCATTAATAGAGTTACAAAGTGTGTAATTTGCTAGACCTACCCTCGCATCAAAGAATATGTTTTTAACTGTACAACTCCATACAAAATAAAATTAACTTAAATCTTTGTTTGAATATCGGCAATCTGTGTGAAAGAATTTCCAACTTGCATGTCAAAAGCTAACCTTCCAGAGTTGAAAATTAGTGATTTAAAAATATATATTGGATATTCTAAATGGAATAAGTACCTTTTCAGCCACATTATTAAAAATGAAAAAGTGAAACAAAAATCAGCCAATTAACACTGAAATAGAGAAAAGCCTCCCCAGCCAAATTAACATCAGTCCATTGGGCCATGCAAAGCTTAGTAGTAAGAACTATTTTCATAGATTCTCTAGTCTTACTTTTGGGTAAAAGTGTGCACAGGTGCACCTGGTTATATGAACACTTGAAAACTAACACTTGTCCATTAATCCTCCCTTGGACCTTCCCAGGTCCCTGCCAAAAGAGATTCTCTGATCTCGGACTTCTGTTAAATTAAAGGTCAATAAATGTATGCCGAGAGCGATCACAAACTAATGTAAACTTTAAAGAAAAAAATATTATGCAATTTGCTATTATGACTTTGGTAATAACTTTATTTAGTTGTAAATACCCAGCTTGGTTTCCACTAAAAGTCCCTATGTTAGACAGCAACTTTGAAGAAAAAAAAGAGAACCTTTGAGTCTGTCAAACTGAAAAAAATATTTTTTAGTTCCCATCAAAAGCTAAAATAAGAACTCTCTTGGTTGCTACTGGTCCATATCCATGTTTTGTAAAAAAAAAATATGAAAAAAGTGTTTAGCCATAGTTAGAACCCCAAAATGAATACATGTCGATATTTTTGATAATTAGTGTCACGAGGATTTATGAGAGGAAGTTGGTGATTTAAATCATTGTGTGTGCAGTTTGAAAATCAACAACCATCTTTTAATTGCACTCTATATCTATATATATTTTCACACAAATCGATTTCAGGAATTATATTTGGCATTTACACACGACTCCGAATCTTGGGGCTGACATAGGGATCAATACAAATTGTGACCTCATGCCTGTGATGATCTGCTTTTCTGGATTAAACTCATAAATGAGATTTAACATCTCTTAATTTGAGCTGTCAAAATCTTTTTATTAACAGTCTTGTCGTGATATCTGATTGATTAGACGCTGATTTAACCAGTCACCATGTGCAGTGTTAACTTTCTGAAAAGCATATTATTAAATACTAAGGTAAACGTGACAAGTAGATACTATATATATCAACAAGAAAACTGTGATTTTTTATTATGATGATTCGAGTTCACATTAAGACCATAATTCATAGACAACTGAGTTATCGTATCTGTGTTTTTATATTCTATCTTCTATATATATATAGGTATTCTTGATTAGGTCTATATAATAACATTGATTAGAAGACCAAGACTATTTAGAAGGCTTTCAACCAAAACTGTGAAATGTTTTTGCACAGAGGGAGAGCAACTAGTAAACACAAGTATGTTTTAGTTTTAATCAGCGACAAAATTTTAAAACTGCTCAAGTCAGAGAATAGTCAATAAATGTTGATAGTCTGAGGCTTATAGTTACTTTATAGATGTATTTGATGCTTTCGTGCACTAAACATAACATAATCCTTTACCAATGCAGTGTTTATTCTTTTATGAAGGATGTTATTCTGTGTTCCTCCAGCTATAATATCTGTCTGATCCTCTTTTATTTTTGTCTATATGGATTCCAGCTCCTCCAAACGCTGTATGATTGTTCATTTGCCTGGTGGGTGTAGCCTCAACTCAATGTTAGGTTTTGCACTGACTCCCATTCTGAGCCCTCTGACACTGTTTGCATGTAAACAAATTCTCTCTCTCTTTCTCTTTCTCTTTCTCTCTCTCCAAAAAGATGCTCTTCGGAGGAAATTGAGAAGCTCACCCCTGGCACTGGGTCTCCCCATAAATCTTTTAGCATGCGCCTCTTGGCTAAATGACTTTGTACTGACAAAATTTAACCTCTATCCGCCTCGCAAGCTGTGTGAGTGGAGAGAGCTCGGCGACGCGTAAGAAAACAAATGGAAGGGAGTTTTCGACTAACGCAAGACATTTTGACTTGTTTTGTGCTTATGTGCAGGAAAAAAAAGAGAGAACGCAACATTTGAGTGGATTTTGGCACGATTGAAAAGCTATTAACATATCAGCAAGGTACATGAAGACGTTCTGGCCATTTATAGCTTAAATGGAAAACAAAGCCGGTCGATATGTTTTGTCTCGCTCTGCTGCATCACGTTAACATTCTCTTCAAATATCACGTCAATTTCAAAGCAGGACAAGCGAGGAAAGGTGTTAAAAATTTGGCATTGTTGTACGTCAATTTTCAATATTTTACTCCAAACACTTAATTGTCTTTGTGCCTATGCAGATCTCAGCAAAATGAAGCTTCAGTATGTTCTATTAGCATAATGTTTATTAACTGGTTTAATTTTATAGGCGGGACACTGGTCATAAAAGGTAATAACCTCTAATGGAGGGTTTTACATGGACGCTTCATTTGGATTTATTAAGTGGTAAAAAGACAGAGGCTGGATGTGCGCTGGGCGAAAGATGACCAATTTGCTTCACGGGCAGTAAATTTGTACTAAATTATGTAAAAATCCTCAGCTGCAACAAAAACATTTGACAATCGATTAGGCTGTTAAAAGTATGAGTGATATCTACATTTTACTAAAATTAAGCTAAAAATATGTCCCTTTTTATTAATAACAGACAAAAAAGGAATAATGTCTGAAGTGTAAGGTTAGCAAAGTAAAAAATGTAAATGGTTATTCAATTACTAGTTTAGTGGAGAATTTCAACAATCAGAAAGTTGAGATTATTGTTTAACTTTAATCCCTATATAAAGGCATACAATACTGTGTTATGTTTAAACAATAAAAAAAAGTTTTTAAATAATATTGTTTTAACTAAATACATTTTAATTGTCATTCTAATACTAATAATAACAATAATGCATTGGTTTCATGTAGACCTCCAAAAAACTTACAATTTAGATCCTTCAAATGTAATGTAGCCACCGCAGTCCTGGGGCAGACTGACAGAAGCGAGGCTGCCATTTTGCCTAACCATTCACACACACCAGCTCCATGGACTATGTGGGTAAAGTGTCTTGCCTAAAGAAACACTCTTAAAAATTATCCTTGAGGTTTTAGTGGTCTCCCATCCAAGTACTACCCAGGGTCAACATGTTTAGTTCTGAGATCTGACTTAATCAGCTCTGACAAGCTGGTATGTCCGCAATACCAGACATACTGTAGAACAGGACTATTTAAATGGTGGCCCGGGGGCCAAATGCAACCCACTAAGCAGTGTGTTTTGGCCCAGTTTAATAAAAAAGAAATAAAAAGTAGGCCACTGACCATATGCTTAATAGGTTGTGCTTGTTGTGTTAGTGCACTATGTTTAAATATAGTATTTGAAACACATTTAGTTATGCCATTTAAACCGTTAACATTTTATAGTCTTCATTTATCTTGGATCAGATTTTTGTCAAGTTCATGTTCAGGATGCAGTTTGAATTCGATGTAATCCAAATGTAGACCATGTTAAGTCTTGGTTTTAGAATTCTGTCTAGTCCCACTGCTGCTCTGATCTGGTCTAGTGAATATTGTTTTACTTTATATTTATTGCAACTAAAAAGTAGATTTCTACTTAAGTACTAGTCCTTTTGGATGTATTAAAAAACATATTTGTAGTTCAGTTTTGTAGTGCGGCCCTCAGACCAGAGCCCTTCAACAAATCTGGCCGAGTGGTTAAATTATTTGTATAACCCTGTTGAAGAATATTTAACTGTTTCAGAGCATTTCTGACTTCTTATAAGAGAATTTGGCTTGAACAGTAAATAAATTGCCTATGAGGTCAGTAAGATATTGTAGTCAATCAAGACAGAAACAGTTTGAAACACTGAAATTAATGTAAATATTCAATGTATCAACATTTTTTATATTAAGGCTAAATCCTAGCATAACTTATCTTAAAATATATGTGTAACAGTGTTTCTATAGCCTATTTATTTAAAAAAAATATTTTGTTTCATAGTATATTGGTGCACTTTAACACCAGGTGGAAGATGACAGGGGCAACGGGAATACATCTGGCCCCCCAGTACAGTTTTGCCCACAAAAATCTATTTATTTACTTCATTGCAAAAATGCAATAGTCACACTTTTGTAATAAATATGCACATAAAAAACGATATTATTAAAACTATAGTCCTACTTTATACCTTCGACCTCAGCCAACAACCTTTACCACGGCCTGCTCTTCACACTAATAACAACCACGTCTCTGCCTTTAAAACAATAGAATCTGGACACATTCTCCTCTTCAACCCTGACGTCTCCTGCCCGTCTCTGCTCTGATGTGCACTAATGTTGCTCGCATCTTTTATTTTTCGCATTCACGCCGCTTTCTTGTGTCGTTTGTTACGTGCCGTTTGTCAGGAGGATGGCAGGAAAAGGTAAAAAGATATCTCCCTTCATCTCTAATCCTGTCTTAAGAAACGGGGAGTGCACATCTGAGCCGAAATTCATCAGTGGATTCAAAGAGACGCGGAGAAACAAAAGAGGAGGCTGTCAGGAACCACGCCTCATCAAATCTCACAATAAAGCAGCTGCTCTGAAGAGGCAGGACATGCAAAGTGACATGGCTTTGTGTAGAATTATGATCAGAATATTATATGTGCTTAGATTTGTGTCCAGACGTTCTTTATATCAGCACAAACGAACTGGCTTATGTGCACGTTAAAATTTTGCCACACAAAAGTTTAGCTTGATTACTCTAAATTCTGTTTTGTCTAATGACACAACAAAAGAATGAAGTGTCTCTATCCAGATACAATGAAAGTCCATTGCCCTGGTTAATGAAGAATAATAAAGGTCCCAATACTGAACCTTGAGGAACACCATAGTACGATAGTGAGAGGAGATACTTCATATTTATCTTGTTTGTTTGTTTGTTTGTTTGTTTGTTTGTTTGTTTGTTTGTTTTGTGAGACATTCATAAAGCATGATTCAACACATTTTATACATCAAGGCGAATATAATATTAATACTTGAACATTGACATGACGCCATAATGTTTGGTAATGCTACTGACTGAACTAAAGTTTATAGTTCACACGTAGAATTTCCCGTTTATTTTAATTTTTTGTAATAGTTTGCACTTTCTGCATTCCCTAACCTAAATGTTATTGGTTAAGGAATGCTGAAAGTGTAACCTACTGTAAAAAATGGTAGTCGGAGGGCTTAGCTGTCCCAAGGCTGCTGCCGTCACTGAGTGGGGAAGCACTTTGGAAGACATCTGTCTTTGCAAATGAGCTATAGAAATAAACCATTCATTCGTTCACTTTTCAGCCAGATAGTACGCAACAGCCAACATTGTCCACAGTCATAAAATATTAGAAAATTAATTCACAAAATTTCACTCTAGAGATTTTGACGAGGATCCGATTGGTGATCTCCATCTATTAGAAGTGTGTTATTTTATTATTATATATTTTTTTATATTGATAAATTCCACTTTGTGCAAATTTAATTTCATCATCATTTCCACAATAAGTCAGTGTAAACAGCTCTTTACCTCTAATGAATATCTGCTTAGTCATTAGAGGAAAGGACTGTGAGACATAGTCAATGTAAAATGACCAAACAACTCGAGCGATTGTATCTGTGCAACCAGCCTGTATTCTGAAAAGATCCCCATGAAAAGAAAGTGTTGCATCTTGATCATGCAGAACAAAGTCAAAAGCTGGATTATTTTGCAATACTTCCAGAAAGCAACAGTCTCTGAAGAAAACGTAGATATACATCAAAATAAGCACATTTTCACACCTTTTCACGTCAATATGTCACGAAAAGCCAAAACGTAAAATCACAATGAATTTTGGTTGAGGCCATTTGGCCACAGTTTGTTTGGGTTTAGCAGGTAAGTTTAGGACTGGAGCTTGGGGTAAGTTAAGATTTACCCGTTAAACCCAAAGAAAATGTCATCAAAATGTTTATTAATATTATAATTTTTTTTTTTACATTTTGGCTCTTTGCAACTTGTCAACATAAAAAGCAAAAGATATTTTGTTGTATATCTACGTTTTCATCGGAAACTGGGCTGCGATCTATATGTGTTCACTTGAAAGGACTTGAGCTTCTTGTGGTGATCTTATAAGTGCTCTGTGTACCTTTTATTTGGCCTTTTCATGTTTATTCCATTTAGAAATAAGGTTTTGACTTTCTATTACTATTGTCTAATTGTGTAGTGGCTTTTCACTTCCAGAAAGTTACATAATGCAACTTTAAATTTGGACTTCAAATACAGTGGATCCGAGCCCTGTCCTTACCATCCGAAATCATAACACCCCAAATTATAGAAAGCAAAAGAGTCGTGCTAATAAACCTACATTGTAAATCACCAGTCCATATGCTCCTCTCTTCTCTGGGTAGCTGCATGTACCTGTTATGTTTGAACATGCACAGAATAGGCCCCGCCCCTCTCGCCTTTACACCCTTCTCATTCACACATTCTGCACAGTGTAAAGGTATGCGCCTGCTATACCGACTTCACAGGGATTCCAGGCTTGGTTTTAATTAGCCGTTGATGGGGTCTTGGCAGCGAGCGTAGATTCTTATACAGCTCCATAAATCTGCAGTGAAGAGGACAAGGCCGCACCCCGAGGCCCTGCTGATAACGGGACGTCCCGAGATCTGCACCTAACCCTCCACCGCAGAGCTGAAGAGGGGGCTGACAGGGGCGAGCTAAGTTACCCAAACACATGCTTGTATTTACAGAGGGGCATGAGGAAACGCTTGTTGAAAGATGGTTTGGAAATGGTGTTGCATAATTGAATGGTGAGTAAATCTGGGATGTTTACAGTTAGGATGTCAATAGAAAATAATGTGGCTTCTCTGGATAAGAAGTAAGAAAGCAGGCCTAAAGGTAGAAGCTGGATATTTCATTGTTTAGTTGATGTAATCAGTCATTTGCAAAGAAGTGTTTTAAGTTAAAGAAAAAGTCAACTGGTTAATCATCTTGTTGTCTACATTTAATATAATTTAAAAACTGTTCACAAAGATCAGATGTCCTGTCAAGTACTTGCTTTTGACAACCTGTTTATTCATTTAACATTAACAAGTTAGACACTTGTGCCAAATTATAATAAAGCGTTAATATTGTAGATACTAAGTGAGTATTTATTTAAGCTGTATAACTTCTATTGTATAAAGGTTCAATAGTAAGTTGGTCTAGCAGAAAAAAAAAAAAAAAAGTTGTCTCAAAACAAACTTTGAAGGTAAAAGGATGCCTTAACTTTTTTTAATTGAAAAGCCTGAATAATATATTTGTGTTTTGGTGGTGTGTTGATTCAATTACATTTTTGAGTTGAAATAATTTAATATAAGTTATAAGTTAATAATTGAGAAAGCTAAATAAAACACATTGGGCCTGATTTATCAAGCATTTGCTCATGTGCAAAACAGGTTAGGGGGGTACCTGACTTATTTTTTTCACACAGAAACTAAAGATGCAGAATTTGAGGTGGTGCCTATCTCTTTTGTGTAATATGTAATATGTACATCTTCTCATCTCTCAAAGTATACATAAATTGCCCCCAAATAACTTTTTTATTTTTTTTTCCAGTTTCAATTTAGCACCTGGCTTGATAAATCAGGCCCATTGTGCTAAGGATAACCAGTAAGTTTTGCAAGCACAAATACATATGTTGTTCCAATTAATAAATTAAAGTATAGAAAATTATTAAATGTAAGTTACATCAACAAAAAATGTAAGTTGAATCACCACTCATCCAAAACATAAACTTATAAAACTTAAAAAAAAAAAAGTTAAGGTATCCCGTTGCCTTCAAAGTTTACGTTAAGACAACTATTTTATTTTATTTTTTTCAATATACCACGCAATTTGAAACAGTGTGTCATTTCAGACCTCTAGATTATGCAACCTTTTACACAACAGTCTGCAGTTAAAATGTGGACATCTACTGTAACTTCACTGCTTTACATCAAATGACACTCAATGTTTAGAGATAAAAAAATATATAAACGTATGTACCTTAAGAACAGCTGCTTAAAATTGCACTAAACATTTTGGACAGGACGTGTTTCTATTATTGTTATAGAATGTAAGAAACTATGAAATCATGATGTTGTATTGCAGTAAGCGTATTTTGTCGTACCTAAGTAAATGTCTGTACAAACTGACCAGCTGCTCTTGTATTGTGTCTATGAGCCGCTATAACAATTGCTTTCTTTCATATAACATCAAATGGCTTTGTCGTACCTTTTAGAAGCTCTTTGAATCCGGGCCAGAACGTTCCTCGTGTATTTATCAAACTCACTAAAACACATGTGGTGCGAAGATTTCAGTTTGGTGCCGGCACTTGGCCAAAATGTAGCGCTAATGCACCATTAATGATTACAATATGTTTCCACAAGATATGATGCACTCGCCGTTCACTTAAAATTTATATCAAGGACTAATTTATACTCTGATGTCTGCCAACTTAAAGCAATTATTCAAAGTCAGTTTCAAAATATTGTCTTGTTATTTAATCTGTGAAAACATGAAAATTGGTGCTAATGGGGCAAAAGTGAGTTAAGTTCAAATTTAGCTTGGATTTGATTTATTTAAGAGCCTAATAAGTGAGACGGTTTGGCTGCACAGAAGCATTCTTTTTGCAGCTATTTTTATACCATTACTAGTCCCATTGTATCTGTTATTTGTGGTTTGATCTGTAGCTGAAAGAGGCAAACGTGTACAAAGTTATTTTTAAAAAGTCATCTGCTTCCTCACTGCTGATTGGTTGAATCCTTCTGTCCATCTCTCAGAGAATGACTGTATGAATTTGTGCCCTAATATACAGTGCGCTATTCAGGGGTCACGCTATTTTGTTGCGGTGTCTAAATGTCCACCAGGTCATTGGGACACCTCTATTAAATGGCATCAGTGGTCACTAGAATGGTCAATATAGGCCACAACTCATTGCGAGAATCGTAAAAACAATGTGGTCAGCGTCAAGTCTGGAGTCTAACTGGAAACAACACGACTGAATGAAAGTTAATAAAAGAACCGCTGCATTGTTGAGCTGAGATGACAAACAAAACACTTGAAACTAAAAAAAAACATTAGCTATGAAGACGCTAACGTTAGCTGCTTAGTTTGGGTTGTAAAAGATGAATTGTCTGCGTAACGTGAGATCAAAGTAAAATCAAACTGATTACTAAATAGACAGACAGATTAAATTAGTATTTATTACAAAAATACATTTTATTGGACTTTTCCCAACCTTTTTATTTTTTCAGGAGGAAGAGTCAAGTGACCCGTGGTCAGCTGAAAGTGCGTCGTGTCCGAAAGTCCAAATGAATGAGTCACTGACCAGTTCACTGAACATGGCAGGACTATATTGAGGGTGTGCTTATAGCTCTAGTAAGCTAGCTTTCAGGTGATTTTGGAGCTTTGTGCACTAGTGTTTTTTCTTACAAGCTAGAACTTAGCTCAGCAAGACAAAGTTAAAGATTACAAAGCTTAAAGGGAAGCAATTATTAAAATCTGCTTTTCTGGGTTTTTACCATGTTACAGCAGTGTTTACCCAAAGTTGTATTTGGATTGATTCATGCATGTTTAGGTAATCTTGTATTGTTCTGCAGCTGATGCTTCAGTGGTCAGAAAAGCTTTGTTCTCACCTACCACCTATCCCCACCCACCTGTCTGTATTTACTTGGGGTTACGCAACAATTAAGATCCCGAATAAAACATATAAGCTTCAAAACTGCCGTGTGACTTACTAGGTTCAGTTGTATAATGAAGAGATGGAGCTTATCAGTTCTGTAGTTCTGAACAGCAAGTCATTGGACCTGATTCTATTTGTAAGCTGTTTTACATCATTTTTGTGTTTTGCAATGAACAAAATGTGATTTATTGATCTACTTATATAGTTCCTTCCTAAATACAGAGAAAAATCACAATAGGTCTCCTCTAAAGTTGATATATGCCAAATCAATGTTTTTGTCATATTTTTTGGTTCGACAATGAGAATGAAAGAAAAATCAAGATGTCTTTGTTGTTTGATTGTGTTGACTATCATGATCTATCAGTAAACAGTGATATTTTTATCTCAGAAAATCACGGTGCTAAAATTTGTTACTGTGACATCTCTAATCGAGAAATGACTAGTTTAGGCCCTAACCTGTTTTTCTTCTGTAACTTCTCCCAGTCTCATTTGCGATCTCGGTTAGACCACTTGTGATTACAAAATGTACAAACCATAAACCATCGCTGGCAGTCTTTTCGCTGGCTGTCTTGGCCTCTTTCCCGTGGCTTTTATGCAGTGTTAGGATAAGGGAAAGTTGATTGTCACATTTTTATAACACTTCATCAATATCACAAGACATGTCCTGCGCTCTTTATTCTGGCTCAATTTCACTGTACACAGCTTGTCAAGAACTTGTCGCTTTTCTTTCAGTTCACTTGTCACAAATGTCAGAAATCTTTCCACCACAACCTCAAACATTTATACCTGCTGTCTGCCCTGTGCGCATTGTGTAACAGCGGCACTGACTTTCTTAGGAAGGGAAATATCACTAACAAAAACTGACATTGCAGTAACGCACAAATGAAAGGAGATTTTTAGCTGGGAATATAATTACCTCTTTATCGTTTGGTCCGTAGAGTTTAAGACCATCATGACTTCTACTAAAGAGCTGATGTATTTTTTGTGTAAAGCACTTTGCGCACCTGTGGTTGTTGTAAATACAGCCCAATCTCTGGATAAAATGTAGATATACAACTAAAAAACCTGCTATGAGGAAGTTTTTTATGACAATTTTAAGTCAATATGTCACAAAAAGCCAAAATGTAAAATAACCACGAATTTTGGATGAAGTCATGGGGCGACATTTTCTTTGGGTTTAACAGGTAAATCTTAACCTACCCCTGCCACAAACCTTAAACTTTCCCATTTTAGTAACTTGAAGCCTAAACTTATCTGTTAAACCCAAAGAAAATGTCGCCATGTGCTTCAACCAAAATTCATGGTTGTTTTATGTTTTGGCTTTTTGTAACAAAAATAAGTAGTCACACATAGGGCTGTAGTCGACTGAAGAAATTCATGGTCGACTAAAAACATGTCCCATCGAAGGATTAATCAACTAAAAAGGGGGCGTGGCAAATACTCAGAAGCTAAAAAGAAGAATTTGTCAAAAATATTGCAAATCAATGTTAAAACTGGTTCGAAATTAGATACTCATTTGAACAAATACAGATAATATTAGCATGACAAAAATGTGAACAAAATCTGATATTTTCTGCAAAGAAAAAAAAAAAAAAAAAAAATGAGTTTCATCCAAACTGATTTGAAACTAAAATGTTTGATCATCTCTTGTCAAAATGTCAGTCCACTGTATAAAAATGTGACTTTCTTGAAAGAACATTCTAAGTCTTAATGTGGTATCGAGAATCAAGTTTATTCTTACTATCAAAATCGGGTTGGAAATGTTAGTATTGTGACAAGTCTGCAAGAAACTTTGCTTTAAAAGACTAATAATATTATGTAGTTCATTCAAAAACTATAAAATAAACAAGAAATGAATAGGTAACAGTATATTTATATTAAAAAGGCAGTTCAGATCAATGATTCTGTTACTGTTGAAGACAAATTCCTTATGATCTAAATAGTAGAATTAGTCGACTAATACAATTTTGGTCGACCAAGACTCCATCGACCGATTAATCGACTAAACGACCAAAGAACTACAGCCCTAAAACACACAAAACATGTCAGAATAAATTTAGATAAAGCAGGAAACTGCTTCACATCCAATATTATCAGTTTCTGTAAAATACATTAAGAAATGTATGTGTTTTCCTTTTGGGACCAGATTTCAATGAAAATAGAGGAAGAACACACTTCAGACTATTTCAGTTTAAGATTCTTAAAATACAAGCTCACCTATTACACAATTTAAAAACTCTGACAACTACTCAACAACTACAGCACAGTAACTCAACAAATATAAACATTACAAAGCTCCTGTGCTAAGCCTTAGTGCGCTGCCTCCTCAGTGTGATCCCTGTTTACTCTGGCTTCAGGCTGAGCATCATTGATCTGCGTCAGTGCTGTTCATTTGGTCGCTCGGTACAGCCTCCTCTGTCTGACCTTTCATTTAATTATGAGGATCTAACGCAGATGATTTCACACTACAGAGACGCACATACAGACGCCGCCTTACGAGGAGAGGATGTAAACAAGTGGACATTGTGCACACACCAGAGCTCGCCGTCCAGATGTTTGTTCTAATGACATCTGCAAATAGAACTAATCAACACGTATGTAAGGCCTTTTTGTGTGACTCACGACAACATTACAGATCGAACTTAAAGAAAAAGCAATAAATAAATTAACTTTGTTTGCTAGTATTATATTTTTTATGATATTTGAAATGTGGTTAAAAGCAGAGTTTGTGAGTTTTAATCTTCCATCCAAGTATTGTAAAGGCCCAACCTGCTTAGCTTCTGAGAACTGACGAGATCAAGCTGGTATATGGCCAATAAAGACATAGACCAAATATCAAATGTTAGGTTTATTTAAGGAATTTACACAGAGTAGACATGCATAAGGTATAAACAAGCTGTATAAATCAACAAAATCAACAAAGTAAATGTGTTACACTGTTACAGCTGCAGATCTCAGCCTCTGGTGTGTTTAACCAGACAGAATAAGTAATTTTTGTAGATTTTTTTTCACAGAACAAATATTTTCCCAATAATGTGTTGCACTTCTAATAGTGTAGTAGTACTTGAGACTGGTCTTGAGGCTGCTTTTTTAAGGTCTAGGTCTTGTCACAAACTCAAGCACATTTGGACTTGATCTTGTCTTGATCTCGAGTGTGTGTGAACTCAGTCTTGTCTTGGACTCGATCTTATCTGGAACTCGGTCTTGCCTTGGACTCGATCTTATCTAGAACTCAGTCTTGGACTTTGTCTTGCCTTGGACACCAAGAACACATTTCATTACCACCAAACTCCGGTAAACATGCGAGGTGAAGAAGCGAGGTGACCTGTTAAGGCACAGTCTGCTATAAGCTCTGCACAAAACGATCTTGTAGACACTGACAAATGTATGTCAGTGATGGTCTTGATTTGGTCTCGATGGGCCACGATCTAGGTCAGGACTATTCAACTTAAGGCCCGTGAGCCAAATCAACCTTCCAAAGATCTCATCTGGCCCTCAACCAATCTTCCTAATTCTGCAAATACGAAATATGTTCTTTTGTTTGCAAGGTTAATTCTGACTTACTATCTTAGATTTGACTGTGCTTTTTTTTATTGCTGGTGTAATTGTTCTTTAGACTTGATTTGGCCTTGCTTCCTTCTATTTCATACTTGGCTTGTACAGGTCTAGTCCTCATTTAATTCTGGTTTGTAAAACATTGGCTATAAGCATACCTTACTAAAACAGATTTTATACAGTAGATTTTTTGCACAACCTCAAACTTTGTGTGCCGACACGTTATTTAACTACTCGGTCCAAAAACCCTTTAAAAAATCCGGCCCTCAGGATAATTTGTTAAATAGCCCTGGTCTTGCATGGTCTTGACCTATAAAAGTCTCAGTCTTGTCTCGGTCTTGACCTTCAGTGGCATTGGTCTTTGGACTCTTTGGTCTCTGAAAGGTCTTTGTCTCGATTAGTGTGGTCTTAACTACTAACTTCTAAGATACTAAAAAGTTAATTACAATAAGTATTTGCCGTGTTACATTGTCTTCTTTTACTTTAGTGCCACAGTTGGTTTAGTTGTTTAGTTCACAAGAAAAGCCATTCATTCCTCACAATGTGTCCAATATATTTTGTTCAAATCTTATAGAAAAGCATGTACCCTTCTCTTTCACATCATTCACCAAACAACATACCAAATTCCAAATGTTGCACCTCTCAACTCCATAAACCACACCACAAACTTGCAATATCCATGTGTATGTTTTCTGCTTTTGATTTTGTTATCGCCTTAAATCAGCTCAACAAAGTATCTTCAAGAAGGACAATACAGCTGTTAAAAAAGAAAAAAAACAAAAGTCAGGAGGGAGGCATCTTTGACAGAGCCATGACAGATTCGGTCGCCCACCTAGGAGTGAGAAATTCTGTGAGCGAAGGCAAACCTCATAAAAGAAGTGGCATGCAAAGGGAGATGTCGCCTGCGGGGGACTAATGGCAACCGAGGAGCAGCAAAGCCTGAAATAAGGAGATACTAAAATTTATGAAAAGAATCAGCCATCCAGCCTGATTACCACATACGGGACGGTAGCAGGAGGGGCGGGGCGGAGTGAAGAGGGACAGGCAAAGTGAATTTAAACGAGAGGTGACACACGTGCTGAGATTTGAGCAAGTTTCATACATGTTGGTTTGTTCTACTGAGTTAGTTGGTAATAATGTTGTTGGTGGGCACAATAAGTGATGACTGTTCTGAATACCTCACTTTTGTGATCAATTGTCACAAATCACTGAGATCTTCTTCACTGAGTCTGTAAATAAATTTAATTTGTTTGGAGCGTTTCAGCTCATCAGGCAAGATTGGTTTGAATAATGCGTTTGCGTAATTCCCTTTTCAACAAGTCGAAGGAACTTTAGCTCAATTCCTGATGTGGGAAACAAAGCACACAGTGGCATTTGTGTTTGATTCGATTTTTTATGTTTTTTTGTTTTTGGCCAAATTAAAGGTTCTCAAGAGCACATTTAAAGGAAATAAATGATGCAAATACATGAGTTATCTAGTAGATCCATCACCTACGTTCACGTCGTTCAAAGTCAAAACATTTCCATTTTTTTCTAAGCCGAGAATGTTCCACATTATAGCACTGAACTGTATATTTCTCTGGCACATGTGTCAAACACAAGACCCGAGGCCAAGATGCAACCCTCCACATCATTTTATGTGTCCCTCAAGGTCTTATAAGGTTTACCTAAATTTTATGTTTGTGCCAGGACTAATCCAGGTGTCTTGACCTAATCAAAGTATTTGTCTGAAACTTAAAGTGTATGTAATTTTTCCAGACTAATGCAGATGTATAATCAGTAATTGTCACTTCAATACATATTCAGTATTAAAATAACACTATTGTTTGTCATATGTCAAAGATTAGTAAGGTTAACTTTGGTTACAGCTGGCCCTTGGAGGACAATCCCGATCCCACTGTGTCAAAATGAGTTCTACACCCATGAGGTCATCAGCGCTAAAGTCACAGGTGAGAAGCAAGAATGAAGATTTTTATCTTCAAGCAGGTTGAGCAGTGCTTCCTTAAATTAAGATAAATTATGTTTATGCCAGAACCTTCCTACATATTCATAGTGCCATTCATAATGTTCTGATTCATTTCTTTGATCATATCAACCAACATAGCATGTGCACATCTCTCGTCCTTCATACAGGGTCTCTATTAAATTCTGAAAAGAGTAAAACAAATTTGCTTTTTCATTTTTATTTTTTTTGCGTCTTATGTTTTGGTTGAAAGTTTAGGTCTGAAGTAACAAAGTAAGTTTAACTCTGGGTCTTGGAGTTGGTCAAGATTTGGATTGTGTTAATATTCATACATATTATTGCATTTTTGTTTCTTTAAATTGTTTGCAATACAGAAAAGATAGGAGGTTGACATTTTATGAATGATAAAATAATTGAGAAAAATCCAGAAATACAAAAACTCAGACAAAATAACACAATGACAGAAACAAGGAAACATGTAGGAACAATGTGTTATTAACAATGCGTGTGGATTGTGTTTTTCCAATGTAACTATAATACGATGAAGTTCGACATTAGAGGAAGAAAATAAATAAATAAATAAATAAGACAAACAAAATAGTAAAAAATAAATATGTGTATCATTACGTTATGCATTTCTGTGAGATTGTGCTGTATCAACAAACTACAAATGTGTCTTAGGAACTCTATGAAATACTGTATATAAACATGACTAAAACCTATTTAAAAAGACAAATGAGATCAATCCACCAAGAAAACTCAGCTCAAGCTCAGAACTCAGTATCTTGCCTTTCTTTACTACATCTCCAATCAGATAACTGTAACTCTGAACAACACTGCTCCACTTAACAGGCCTGTATATTGACTCCAGATAAAAGATTTATTCCAATTGGACTTTTACCACATCGCGGCCCGAGCTGCCTGTTTGAAATGCCACTACATGCTGTTTTCCCCATCAGTCCATTAGCTCTGAACTACACGACTCTATTTATCAAGTGGCCAGGACTCGGCGCTCACCTCCACTCCGCCTGGTCCTATTCTGGCACACACATCTCCTGTTTGGCACCGCAGCCTCTATAAATAAAGACAGGCCGGGACAAAAGAATGTGTTAATCACTAATTAGGAAGAGAGAGAGCGAGAGGGAGGTTGTTTTGTGTGTGTACGTGGGGGCGTGCACAATCAAACGCCTGTACTATTTCCAGATACACACTTACACAGTGCCATCAGGGCCCAACACTTGAAGTCGGATAGAGGAATCAAGGAGACAATGACTGCTAATTTGAAGGTGCAATGAATAAGATGGATGACCCTAATCTGTGTGGGTGTTATTAGAGAGCTTGACTCACTGATGACTCCAACAGATGCTCTTATGTCTTCTTAGGCGAGTGTTGGACTTCGTTTAGAGAAAAAGACAAGCAAAATAGAATAAAACGGTTTTCTTTTGCTCTTTGGAACATCTAAAAGGAATGCAGAAATGACTGTTGTTGTGTTTTTAGCTTGTAGACATGTTATGACATCATTCATTCATCATACATATACATACACTATGGTATATTTAAGTGTATGTTTACTGGTGTTGGAATACACTCAGGAGAGAAATGATGGACTGGAACATTCAAGGGAAAGCAATGATATAGAAGTGGTTTATGGTCGTCCATCTGAAAAACTGACTTTTTTTTTTTTTTTGGAAATATATGATAATCATTTATAACATTGTACTTCATAATTCAAGAGAAAAAAAGTTGCCATTTGAGTTGGTTTACAAAACGCATATTTACTTTCTCACATACACATCCATGCATTTTTCATTCAGAACACAGTGGTTATTTTTTTCTTCTTTCTTCCGTCTCTTTCTTCTTATTCTTTCTTCTTCCATCTTCCTTCTTCTTCTCCTCCTTTTTTCTTCTTCTTCTTCTTCTTCTTTCTTCTTTTCTTCTTCTTCTTCTTTCTTCTTCTTCTTCTTCTTTTTCTTCTTTTCTTCTTTCTTCTTCTTCTTCTTCTTCTTCTTCTTCTTCTTCTTCTTTCTTCTTCTTCTTCTTCTTCTTCTTCTTCTCTTCTTCTTCTTCTTCTTCTTTGTTTTCTTTTTTCCTTCCTCCTCCTTCATCTTCTTCCTTGTCTTTTGCTTTTGTTTTCAGCACTTTGAAGCTACCTCAGTTCATGAAATTATTGGATTTGCTTATGATTATAGAATGCACACTTAGCAATACATTTCGAGCATTATTTCCATATTAGACCACACAGAACAAAACATAAGCCACGCCAAGGGCCTGACCAATCCAAACAGAAGATCTGGTCCTTGGGAGGCAAATGACAGAGCTTCCCCCACAAGAGATTAAAAGTTAACCTTCATTTTAACGCAGAATGCAAGCTACAATTAAACAGTTTTCTTTATCAGAAGCTGCATCACAATTGACTAAAATTATTAGTATTTTGAAATTAAAATAGAAATCATGCCTGCATGTGGCTTGTATTGCTTCATAATTACGACAACTAAACTACCCAAATATGTTCTTCACTCATGCATCAAATTCTTCAACCTGACAGCTTAAGTTTATCATTTTAAGAACTACCAACCAACTCACCCAACACACTTTTTTGGCTAAAATAAAATTGCTTACATTGCACTAATACATATTCCTGCAATTACAGAACCACTGCAAACCTAACTTTACTTCCACCAAACAAAAACCCACACACCCACCTCCGGTTCACCTCCACAACTTTCCCTGCGACCAGTTAAAACGGAAAAATAAACTCCTCAATGCAGTAAATAAGCCCCGCCACCCAGTTAACAGAAGAGGATATTAGTGTCACAGCGAAAGTGTCTGCGCTCCTGAGCTGCCATTATAGCTGTGCCACAGAAATATTGCCAAAGCCCTGCCTTCATCTCGAAAGAATGTTTTCATAATATCAAATAATAATGCTGTGTTTTGCTGCTGCTGTCGCCGGCTTCGTAATGGGGAATGGCGGAGTGAGGGAGAAGAGGGAGAATAAAACTTTAAGAAGACTGCATTGGGATTTTAGCTGTGTCTATTAAAACTCACGTATAAAAGGCATAAAAAGAGGAGGGGGAGCGGGAGAAGAAAAACGTTTTGAAATAATAGGTTTGTGTGGTTCTTTTGCTCTCGGCCGGTTTGGCTGACGGAGTGCCATTTCTCCATTGAGGCCTCGTCATTAAAGATGGCAGCCGACGGGACCCTCGGAGTAACTTTTGCAGCCGGTCTCCACGGATACAACCCTCCAAACCCTTCGCTTCCTCAGCCTCCCGCCCCGCCTGCTCACTGATGTTAAAAGAAATCTTTATTGTCACTCACATTTCCCATTCACTTTGTTCACCTGCACTGACAAGCCTTAGCCGCGCGTGAGAGAAAGGTGTAGGTAGAGCTGCATGTTGTGTACTGTGCATCCTCGGCGTAACCCCTCCCGCTGACTTCGCTATGTGGGCATACGGGACTCTAAATGCTCCCTCATTAGCCGAAATCTGTTTGAAAGCTCCGAGTGAGAGGCTGCTATAACGAAGAGGTGCGGCGGGCTCCATCCCTCCGTCTCGCGCTGGTGACAGGTGGGAGGACGCGCAGGTTGGGGCTGGGAGAGGAGGGGGGTTGTTTGATTTCAGAATGAGGGGGGACTGAGCAGAGGATGTGGGAGGTGGACCTGGGTGATGTGAGGAGAGGAGGGTGTCACCAGCTTTAGCGAGTCTCTCCACCCCGGATAAGCCTTCATGTGTCGCCTGCTCCTGCGCCGCGCCTCAGCCATGACAAGTCCCCTAAATAATTCATGGCACTCGGTGGCTGAGTTTGCCCCAGCTTCATTATACCTGATTGGCTCCTTAATGGGGTGAAGCATTTGAAGGTGCCGGGCCACTTCCAAGGAATGGCCTCCTGAAGAAGACGCAGAGTTTCTGATCTTTCTCAGTGTAATGGGGAGAACAAGACTAAAGTCCAGACTCTGACTTTGAAATGAGGCTGATGGAGTGGCCACAGTTTTAATGATGGAGCTGCTTTAGAGGCGCCCATCCTGCTAACGTGCTGCTGACAGTAAAGTGAGATACAGCAGCGCATGGATACTTGTCAATTCATTAGCAGCAGCCGCTATGTAAATGAACTCTTTGAGTTGTGTTGCACCACTGTCAACAGTTTAAGGAAATTCCTCTCTGAATACATTTGCTTTGAAGACTTCTTCATGGCTTCATATTAAGCTACTTTGCTCTTAAAATGTAGTGAGAACGCCTTTGAAAGGCAAGTGTCAACAAAATAGGAGTGAAATAATTGCAGTAAGCGCTCCAAACGGGAACTCATTGAGGAGCTGTGATTGGCAGGCCGTCAAGTCGCCAAACTTCACAGTAATTGCTTTACTCCAGGTGAGGCAGTTGGAGTCTACTTGTTTATGGAGATGAGAGTGAAATCCTGTGGGTGAGGAGCACAATCAGGCTGCTGTCTGCGACCCCCGACGCCGGGACTGATAACACTGCTCACGTGCTCTTGAGCAACGCACAAACTCAAACTTCTGCATCTCCCTCTTATCAGTCTGTGCCTTCTCCTCCTCAGAGAGAGATAAGGGTCCATGCATAAGGCCTGATTATCTCCCAAATAAACAAATACGGACAGCCATGTCGATCATGCCCCAGAAAAACTTCTACCTCCAGCACTTATGGATGTGTTTACCTGCGAGCAGTGAGGTCTGCCTGTTTGCACTAGTTTGGAAACACCGGGAACTTTAAATTGAATCTGCCTTTTGAAACACACACATTGTGCTGCAATCAGACACGTCAAATTACAGAGTGCATCAGCTTTATCTCGCTTCATTTAAAAACTATTTCAAAATGAATGAGATTACGAGGTCAGAGCCATCTTAATTCCATAAAAAAGTCAGGTGACTCTCATTTGCTTTGGGTTAATATACCCAGGGGAAGACAATTACGGAATAATTAAAATCACATTAATGAGGTATACAGTCTCCACCTTTGCATGAGTCAACTGCATTAAGCGCTTAGTTTTCAGAGCGCCACACAACAGATCCAACACAAGCCTAAAAAATAAGCAAATTAGCATCCAATTAAAATGAAGTTGCATGTTTTTTCTCACTTAAAGTATGTTTATCTCCACAACTAAGAAGCGAGAGTTAAATGAACAAAGTTGATCGCGAGTGCATGTCTCCAGGAAACTAGCTGATTTTCAATTAACCTAATGACACCAGGGCTCGATACTATCTATTCAGCGCAGTTAGCACAGGTAGCATGACGGATAAGTCTTCACAAACACACTCAAACAAACAGGAAAGAAACATTACTACAAATGAAAGGGCAAGTGACATTTAGAATCATCAAAATCAAATGGAAGCTTTTAACGAGCTCCACTGACTGTCAAACTGCAACAAAATATTCCCTTTCAATTTAGATTTATTGATGAAAAACAAGGTCTTCAAGCAATTTTATTTTATGTTAGTATTGGAGAGAAAATACACATCTCACTCTACTTTAGCCAAGTAACAATCCCATATTTTAAAGTGTGACGTATGTAAAATAGCATGAACAGAAACCTATGAATTTATGTACTTTAGACAACTCAGACAAAACAGTAAAGCAGGATATTCCCCAAAAATATTTTTCTAAATGTAGATTATGGCCATATCGGTTGCGACGGTGCTATCAGTTACAAAAAGGAATGCAATAAGACCCTAAATAAAAAGTAGACTCTTCAATTCCATATTTAAAAATCATCTAAAAAGGAATGTGTTGTGGGATTGTTGAATTTACCTTATCTAAAGAATTTCCCTCTTTAATGTAGATCTTTGAAAATGTTACTTGTTCTGTTGTTTGCCTTCTAATTAAGCATTTAAAGGAGTAACTTCTTAGCAAAAAAAAAAAAAGAGAGAAAAAAGCATGATTTTGTCATATAGATGTCTTTATTACACTAAACAAAATACAATTAGCATTTTTACATTGAACAGGAGGCCCGCTCATGTTTGCTTTCATAGTAAAGCGGTATCTTTAGCTGATTTTTTTCACATTCTGGCATAAAATGTATTTATCTCCTTCAGAATGTGCCAAAGTATCGTTTTATTTCTTCACAAGTGAATGTAGATGACTTGCCTCAGAAGTTACGCAGTGCAATTGCATTTGGAGACAGTCTCTAGGATTTGGCATTGTAACGAGCATTCATTCATTCATTTTCTACTGCTTAATCCCGTAAGGGGTCGCGGGTGACTTGAGCCTATCCCAGTAACTTTGGGCCTTAGGCGGGGAACACCCTGGACAGTGGCCAACTCGTCGCAGGATTAGACAGACAAACATTCACTCTCTCATTCACTCACTAAGGGAAATTTGCAGTGATGCCCAATTAACCTAAACATGCATGTTTTTGGAGGTGTGAGGAAACCGGAGTACCTGGAGAAAACCCACGGTGACACGGGGAGAACATGCAAACTCCACCCAGAGAAATCCTGAGATGTTGATTTGGTCAGACCCGGGAGTCGAACCCACGAGCTCTAACCGCTCTGCTACCGTGCATCCCAAACAGAGCAGTATAATTAAAAAAAACAGGTCTATTTCTTTTCACTTATAATAACGAAATATAATTGTGCTTTAAACCCAATTCAATTAAAATTTGCATAGCCTGAAATAACAGTCGAGTCATCAGTCAAGTTCACCTAAAGCCAAACATATTCTTTGAAGAAAACGTAGAAATACAACGAAATGTCAAAAATGTACAATAAGCAAGGGTGAAAACGTGCTTATTGTACTTTTTTGACATTTTGTTTGTATATCTACATCTTCTTCAGAGACTGGGGTGCCTCAAGAATGCTACCTTCACTTAAAGTTAAACCTTGTTCAATCAGATTATGGAAACTAAGCAGGACTCAGATGATAGACTGCTACAATGTGCCAACTGTCATTGTGTTTTTTGGCAAGACACTTCCCCCACACTGCCTTGTATGAAAGTCTCATGTGTAGCTCTTGAGTAGTTGGTGATGATTGGAAGACTTCTTTCGTTTTCCACCAGTTTGCCTCAGGACAACTATGGCTACAATTAAGTGGCTTATTGGCATTTTTTTTTGATGATTTCTCATTCCAAAATCTTCAATGAGTCCTGGAAAGTGATTGGCCGTGGCATTCAACCTCAAAGCAGCTTGCTCCATTGGCTGATCATTCTTTCTAGGTCGCAGGGTTCAAAGATTGTGAATAATTCCATCTAAAAGACCAAATACAAATCTGACCTGTAACATCAATTATATTTCTTTCAATTGTATGACGCTTTTTGCATCAGACCTCTTGAGAGAACACATTTGGAACACTCATTCTTCTTTACAACTTACACAAAGTCCATTCCTTTGACAGCAAACGTCTTACTGCTCTCAGTCGTAGAAATAACCAAGCGCATACCTCCATGTCTGGTCCTTTTCACAGCGTTTGGCAGCTTGACTCGGCGCCGCGCTGGTTTCACCTCAGAGTAATGTGACCCTCCGTTTCTACAGTGGAGCCGCTGACCTTTCGCGCCGTCGCCGGGCTCATTTTGTGCTTCAGTGGCCAGCGGCAGTCAGGATGTGTCACTTAATTCAGCCTGGAGCAGATACAGGTATGCACGACACTCTGCGGGCAAAAGCTACACAAGCTAATGCCAAGAAAGGCTTCACTCGACAGAGGAAGTGAAAGAACTGGTCATGTAATTAAGATGTAGACAGGATGTGTTCCTACATGCACCCAGGCTCATTCAAAATCTACTTTTTAGATTGGACAGGAAGTGATGTAATAAAGAAAATTAAGGTTTACTTTAATCTATTTCCACTAATAAAGTTCTTCGATCCAAACATTGTCATGCTTGTCTTAGGCTGGGCAATATCGTGAGCTTATTCCTGTGACAATGTGCTTTTTGATGAAATTGCCATATTGTGATTTCTTATTTGTCTTATTGATGTTTCTGTTCAAATACAGACTTTTTTTTTTTCACATAATTTCTTTTTTGAAGGCTGTGTTTCCGTCTTTTGGGGAGCTGCACTTTTAAGTTATAAAAGAGATAAATTTAAGTGATTTGTCAGGTTTGATTCATCAAAATATGTCCATTTATGACTGAAGCATGAATTTTTTGCATATTTTAATGTCTAAAGGTCGTTATTAATGTTGGTAATTGTTCGAAATGTGATTTGCGGAGACACACAATGTTCCAATTAAATGATTATTTTAATGACTTTGTACTGAAGGGCTGTTGTTGCTTGTTTTGGGATTGATTTTTTCAAAGGACTGGTCGCTTGTTTCTGTCTGAAAATATGGCAACCCTGGTCAGTCTCATGATATCATGATATACAATTTTTTTTTCTGCCATATCCCCGAGCCCTATTTTGTGCAAAGTTCAACAAAACAACTTTTTTCTTTCCCCTTGGCTGTAAATTTCTTTGCTCCAAAGGAAAAAAAGGTTCAACATTTTCAGGTCTTGTTCACAAGTAAGAGTATGATGGAGCATGTTATTTGAGATTTGGGTACAGTCACAAATACAATAGTGTCCTTGGTGCGTTCTTAAAGATTGGATGAGTTCAGTGTCATTAGAGGAACTTACATTAGAGTCGCTCCACATCGAGAGAAGATGTTGAGAAGGTTCGAGTATCTGTTTTGGATACCTGGTGTCAGAAGTGTCCGTACAATCAGGAGGATTATTGTTTCTTGGCCTTGGAATCCACTCGAATAGTTGGAGGAAGTGTTTGTGACTCTCTCTGCTCAGGCGGCAAGGTATGGAATAGACCTTTTTTACCATTAATCATAATAACTACAGTTTCAATAAATATTTGTATCATATGAACATTACTAAGCAGTATTTATGTATTAAGTGTTTAATACCAACCTGAATAATCAATAACATACCAATTAACACTTAGCAATAATTGTTGCTTCCTTTGTTTAAATTTGTATAGCGATACAATAGAGAAATGGGGATAAAACGAACTTTAAAAATGTGTAAAAGTCCGTTTTATCCGCGTTTTATCCACAATCCTGATCTCACAAGAAACCGTACATTTACCACGACATTACAGGACATGTAAATTAGGTATGATTAGCACGAGTTCACGGGTGTTTCGCGTAATTATGGTGCATGTCACAGTTACAGTTCATTTCTATGTTGGTTGTAAAGAAGATGTGTTCTGTTTATGAATATTAACAAAATCCTGACCCTAATCTTAACCTGCCCCAAGCCCCAGACCTAAACTTACCAATTTTAGTAACTTGAAGCCTAAACTTATCTGTTTCACCTAAAGAAAATGTCCCCATGTGACTGCAACCAAAACACTGTGAAATCTCATGTAATTTTTTTACGCTTTTTCATATCGTGCTAAATGTACAACGTAACATAAGTACGCAAAAAAGGCCGGAAATTGTGCTCATATTACGCTGTTTTTGTGTTGTGGTAAATGTACGCTTTCTTGTGAGAGTAAGATTAGTGGCATTTTAAGAATTATTCAGGTTTTACTTAACCATGAACACAGTACATGTAATACATTTTAGTTCCTATTTAATTGCAAAAAGTGCCGGTTTAAAAAGACTGATGAAGGACATGATGTACTATGAGGCTTGCACAATATCACAGTCTGTAAATTACTCTGACAAAATGTCCAGGACTTATAAGCGCTGACAAAAACAGTGCTTTTAACTCCCAAATAAACAAAATAGTCTTTTTTCTTTTATTGGGCCCTTGTAAAGCCTTTAAACGTGCTTATAAAGTGAAAGACGAGTCAAGATTACACAAAGAGGAGAGAAAATTCATTATCTTTAAGACTGTATGCCTCTGTAAAAGCTTAGCCACTCATTTAAGCTGCAAATGTGTTTATTTGAACGTATTGCACTAAAGGGTTGACTCTGCACTAGTAAAACCTGCTTTAACTGCAGCTGACGTTTAAGGCTCCTATAAGACACTTGTACTATTTACAGTGTCGTTTTACGGGCCTCTGTGATTGCCAGTCACTCCACACGTCTTAATTAAGTGGTTAAAATGCACAAGGCCCAATCTAAAGTCAAATAGTAATGAACTTGTGTCATTTTTGATCATCGGTGCAAATGGTAAAACAATTTACATGTAAAATTAACTAACTTTTTGGTTACAGTAAAAAAATAAAATAAAATAAAATGTTTTTTTGAAGGATAGATCTGTCAAAGTCTTACACTGAAAATCAAGTCATTCTTGGTTGTGATTCTTGTAGAAGATCATTTATGGCTGTACAGTGGCAGAGTGGATAGCGCTCTTGCCTCACAGCATGAAGATCGCAGGTTTGATTCCCGCACAGCCTGGGCCTTTTTGAGTGATGTTTCCATGTTCCTCCCCATGTTTGGGTGGTTTTTCCCACCATCCAATAACCTGTTTTGTTGCCTATTGATGTCTACTAAAGCTGTAAAAATAAACAAACCAGCAATGTGCTTGTCAACTTAATTCAATTTATTATCAGCCCAGTGACTGCTCTTTACCTCCAGTGCAAAGTTCTATCGTAGGTCTTTTCAAGCCACATTTTAATCCACATACTGGCATGTTATTTTTTTGTAATTTCTCTCATTGTACATCTATACACAAGTACTTCAGTGTGAAACACTTCCTAGTTTTGTTTTTCAATCTGGTCCAGTTCTTTTTGCCTGAGATCCAGAGTCCACACTTCAGCAAATTGCAAAGAGTGGGTCTGGTCACCATCATCTTGCCTGTGTTTCAGATCAACTCCACAACAAACTAGATCAGATTAGTGTATTTGCTTGACACACATCATTAGTCATCTGTCATTTATACAAAAATCTAACTTATCTCACCTCATATTCATATCTGCGATGTTTGTTAAGTTCCATGTGATATTCTTTCCAAATGTTTCCACATATTTTGTTGTTGTAAGCAGTCATGTTGGTTTTCATAGAGGAGACAATGCATGTCCTTGATTGGCTAATTAATTTGTCAACCACGCCTACTGAAATTCAAAAGGGACATGGTGCTCAGACGATATATATTTTTTGACAACAATTCAGTTCCACTTCAAACAAACTTTAAAATACAATACAAATAAACTAGAATTTGATTGCACATTCATCCAAAAACTTTGACTATCTTGACACATGGATCTTGATGTGAAGCAAAGGTATAGTGAATATGAATATGTGCAAGTCATTGAATTGTTTTTTAAGGCAGTTTATAGCACAAAAAGCACAAATAATATTGTCAAAATATCTGTTCTGAAAAGTAGGTTACAGTGTCCCATATTTCAGTTTATTTTTGGTCAATAGAAGCTGACCACTGTTCTCCTGCCTAAAGCCCAAAGTCACACATCCCTTCAAGTCTGTAACCTTCCTTTACCACTGCTGTTTGCATTCACATCTTGAGCCAAAGTTCAGGTGAGCTCGAGGTGGACAAACTTTCCCTTCTCTCTCTTTTCTGTGATGTTCTGACGCTCTGCAGAAGACTAGACTCGTAATGTGGCAAAGTCCTCCTCTCTGGGATTTATCAAGGAACTTTACTTTGATTGTGTCCCCCTTTCTTCATCTCCTCTTCTCTCGTTTCCTTGCTTCCTCACCTTCAAGCGCACCTCCCCTCCCTCCTTCCTTTCTGCCCCACCCCTTTCCTCGTGTGCCTGCTGCCCTGTTTATGCTATCCCCCTTGTTTTGAAGTGACAGGCCGGGATAGATATGCAATATTAAATAGAGGCCTTATGAATTTTTGACATGTAATTAGTTGCTTCCCCGTTAACATATCTTGGCTCGCGGGGGCATGGAGCGCTCCGCCGGGGCCTCTCTGAAGTACAGGGGCCCGCTGCCACCTCTAATGTATTCCCCTCTAATGTAAGTAGTAATCATAGCACTAAGGTTAATTAATGGTCCTCCAAAGCTTTGCCGTCCATAGAAAATCGAGACCGGGGCAGGAGCTGAACGCCAATTAGATGCTTTTTTTTCTGCCCGACTTTGCTTCAAATGTTAATGGCCGGTTTTTGAGGGCCGCACAGAGACGAGGAAGAGGTGAAACTGTCGTAACGTTTTATAGATGGCACACACACGAGCTAAACTTGGATGTTCGTGTCAGTCCAAATGATTGAGCTCAGTTTACTTGAAAGTAGTTAATATGTTCTACTCACTTAGACTGAAAAAAATATCTTATTGTAGTTCATTATTTCTAGCACTAGACTTATTTTACTGTAACTCAGGTTATTTCAATGGGATGAAAAAGACAACTTGAAAATCTCATTGAGCCAAAATGGGAATAAAACTATATTCCTTAACCTTCATCGACATTTCATGAACACGAAAACTATTTGCTTTGATTAATATAATAGATTTATAATACTAACCAGGACTAAATTGAGACAGCAGACAATAAGACCAGGACTACAGCTGGTCTAAACACTATCAGTACTAAGACTGATATGAACAGTGGCTTACAACAAAAATAGAATATACAATAGTGAACTTTCCTGGTTAAACAAAGGCCTAAGTCAGGGGTGTCAAACTCAAATGGTTCTGGGGCCAAATCGATTGGAGTCAGAGTTGGCTGAGGTACATTCGTGTTGTATATAAATATTGCGATCTGGCTGTATAAAGTTAAATATAACACATCTGTTCAGATTTATATTGCATCACATTACGTTGCAATATATTATATTGTACATACTGTCCTTCCAAGAACATTTTGAACAAATTGTATGCAATTTGTTCCATCCATTAGGATTATTAGTCATATCTTAACTAGTAACATCTTAGCTACAGGTCACACACTGAGACCTGTAGTTTGTAGTGTTGTGTGGTTTTATCAGGGGGCCACTATCAACAATAATTTATGTGTTGTGTTTTTTTTTTGTTTTTAGCCTATGTTTGCTTTGCATTTCATTTCGAAAGAGAGAGTAGCGGCGCGCAAAAGGTGCAGCGGCCCAGGGGCTCACTCCAAACGTAACTTTGTTGTACTCTGTGACAATGACAATAAATCTTTCTGTTCTGTTTAAAACTATAGAAATCTTCTTGGGGACCAGATTTGGTCACCACTGGTCTAAATAAAAGTCTTTATATCCTGAATCTTAAATAAAACAAAACAAGCTTGTTCTATTGGTTCTTTATGTCATTTTTGAGGAAAAGTTTTATTCAGTTTTGTTAGAAGGAATAACCCGAGCGTGCTTAATAAACTCAAAATGTTCTAGATAATATTTTTTGGAGATTTCTTGTTTTCTATTTTACCAAGTTTAAACTAGTCGATTCAACAAGTAGTGAACATGGACATAAGCATATGCCAAAGAACTGATATATCAATTTAACTGCCTTAAGCATTTGGATCTAAAACTTGGAAAAAACCAATGCAAGAAGATATTCAGCTTAATTTTTTTCAGATATTATGAACTGACAACAAGAAAACATACTGTCAATCAAAACAATCAATTTAAAAGTACTATATCAGATTTTTTTTTATTCCCTAAAAATGTAAGCAAACAGAAATCATTTTAAGCTTCTTACTTCAGTCTAAAATTTTTTCTCATTTTCCTGATGAATTCCGAGCCTCCGAATTGTTAATTTTGATGTGTTTGAAGCTTTTTTCACAGTTTTCACACATCCCTATATGCTAACGGCACTTAGCCACAATGCTAACAACAACAATAGATTGACTTAGTAGATTTTGGTGAACAAACCGGAGATTATTAGATATAGACAGGACATTGTAGACTAGTTTCCACCTAATTAAATACATAAACAGCATGTCTGTGGAGGAAACAAGTTTTCTTTTGTTATAGTCCTTTTATCTTTACTTGATGCTTAAAACTTGACAAGACACTACTCAAAAAAGAAAATATGGCAACTAATTACCTAAAAAATGTTGCGTTTTGTGGGTTGTTTGGGTTTGCAGTGGCAGGACAGTGACAAATAATGCAAGAGGAGCACAAAAGGTGGAGCTGTGCCGAACAAATTGACCATAATTTATCTCCGGCGGGGTCTGACGAGGTTTGTCAATCAATAACATCGACGCCGCAATTTTAAGGTCAGTTTGGGCCTCATGGAAAATAATCATGTTTTGGTTCAATCTTGTTTTGGGGACTGTCAGTCAGGTGTCGCCATTGTCCAAAATGTGGCAAGGATTGACAAAGTTGGGAAAATAGGTGCACTCGCTCTCGTTTTGGGGGTTCACAAAGAAAAAGTCTTAAACAACTGAAACTTCAACATCATTTGTAGCGACTTGTGCCTCGAAGTGCTCAGTCTCTGTTTTGGTATTTGAGATTTTTCTTTGGACTTTCTCGGTCTTTAAAACATACAAGTTCAGCTTAGGCCAATACAACCCTTTGAAAATAGTTAAAAGAAACATTGGTTACACTTAATTTCAGACTGGCTAAGATTAAAATCTCAATAATTAAAGGTGTGTTTATGTATAAAAAGTTGCATTAAGGACATCCCATGTTAAGTTTGTAATAAAAAGCCACTTTGATGCAGAAATAGACATAATAAATAATGTTTTGCATTAGGATTTGAATGCATCTTTCCTCTTATGTAAAGCTCTTGAATGGTACAAAAGTAAAAAGTTGGATTTTTCTGATTTCAAAGCAGAATTAACTTCTTAAATGTCGTGGTAAGCCTCAGTGATAGCTACATATGTTTTGGAGCATTTGAAGCGTCTGCTGTCCAAAAAACCCTCCAGTTAAAGTCCTGCATTTTGCGATTTCTAAATTTCAGACCCCGCTCTTTTGAGAAACTCTGTCTTGTTAATGTTTTTTTATTTTTTTTATTTGACAGTATAACATTTGTTTTGAGGTGTTTTTGATGTCTTGTTTGTTTCAATACTAAACGTTCACAAAAACAAGAGGAAAAAAAAAACATTGTTTTTAGTTTCTATTTGATAGTGTATTTCCATAAGAGAGCTGTAGGGGGAGTTATGACCCATAAGCTCCTTAGTTCTGCTTTAATTCGTCATGTGCTAAAAAAAAAAAAAAAAAGCTGCAAGAAAAAAAATCTGTTAAGAAATAGTATTGCTTTTAAGGGTGTTCCTAAACTTTCAATATGAGAAGCTGCTTACCTCAACATTCCCTTCAGGGAATCGAGGATGGAGGGTCTGCAGTTACCTTTTTCCCAACGGAGGTGAAACAGTATTTATTTGCTAAGGATGTAGGGCTCTTAGTCGCTTGGTCAGTTAATTGGTTGATGACCAAGATTTGGGACTAAATCATTGATCTAATCTGCCTTCTTAGAAATTATTTTGTTTTCTGTTCTCCATTAGATTTTTGTATTTTCAAACACAGTATTGGGGCATGTCTTTAATGGGCCAAGAATTTCTTTGGTTGACTAAAGTTACACAGTATAGCTTACCTGTGCACTACAGTGAGACCAGTTCATTCTCCTCTTGTGGAAGACTCCTATTCAAAACATCCTTGGACCTGTCATTCTTTTACCAAAATCCCTAAATATCCCAGCATTCACACATTGTCCTCACACTGCTCGCACAACTGTGAACCGGGCATCCGCTGCATGTCCAAGTATGTTATTTTCCCAACTGTGTCAACTTTCCCCGGGTAAATAAAGGTTAAAAGAAGCGCGCGCATGGATCTGCCTGTCACTCACTCGCCTCCCTGTCCACATAATGATGAAGTGACCAAAAAGCCCGGCGCCACCATGTTTTTGTGTATGTGAAACCCAGGCAGTACTTTGAACTATAGATGTCACTGACTCCCTTTTCCCTCTCTCTCTGCCTTATGCTCGACTCTCCCTCTCTCTCTCCCGCTTTTCTTTGTTCATATTTGATTCCCCGTAGGTGCGCGCCGGAGTACAATGGCGCTCGGGGTAAGACGCGACCACCGAAACGGGCGAGATTTTCTTTTTAATAGTCAAACATATGTAAAGAGACATTGTACTGTAGCTGCCGATTCTCACCTCGCCGCACAATGGAGCCACCGGGAAGTCATTGTTGCCAGATACGAAGGCGAAAAACTGACAGAGGGAAAGGATTGGCATGCTGATTTCTGACAGTGTCGTGTTGATAAAAAAAAAAGCACAGATTCTGAGATAAAATTACGACACGATTTTCTATTTTCTTCTTTTATCTTTTATTGCTTCACAAGCTCCAAACTGCTCTAAATGTCAGCGCGTTAAATAAAGATGTCAGAAGAGGAAGACGGAGCTGTGGGAAAGATGTAAAAAATGTAATGTGATTTAGATTGACGGGATTAAAATCAATAACGACCTTTGCTACCAGTCGTTTCGAAGTCAAATAAAACTACTCTGGGTTTGTGTTGAATAACATTGTTTTGCAGATTGGCTCAAACGGCAAAGCATCTGATGTCTATGCGTTTAAAATTAATATATGTTTATGCTTGAATGTGAGCTGTACTATCGATTGATTGATTTATTGATTGATTGATTGATAGATTGATTCCGATGTTTATATTTAAGGCAATTGTATATTTTTTAAATGTGAAGTAAAACAAGCTACGTTCTCTCCCTTTCTTGTATATTCTCTCATTGTGTTGTGAATTGGCTCTGTGCACAAAACATCAGTTGGCTTGTTTATGTTCAAAACAGTGAACTTCTGTACTTACGAGCATTTCCTAATAATTTCATTTCTATGAGGTTTTCACTATACCGGCTTAAAAAGGATAAATACTCAAAGATGAACAGTGAGTTGTTACAAAAGACATGATATTCACCAGACTACATTTTTGTGTCTAAACGCTAACAGAAATGCTCATAAAGTGGCTCTTGAAAATAAACAAACCAACTGACATTACGTGAACGTGGTCAATCAAACTACAAGAATTAGAGTTGACAAAATGCATGGAACCCGGATAAGTTCACTCAACTCAAAAGTTAGTCTTTAAATGATTACATAACAGATTTTAAGTTAACTAACCTATATTCTAACTGTTCTGTAAACTTAAAAATTGAAGTCAATTAAATAAACTGTTTAAGTCCAATCAAAATAAAGTTATCCCTACTGAACAAATTTTTAAGTTACTACACCTACAATTTTTCAGTATATGAACTTACAATCATTAGTTGAGTAGGATTTAAATATACATCTAGTAACCTAATAAGGTTCAAGTTAATAACGCCAACTCAGATAATAAGCGCTTAGTTTAAAAAAATATATCTACCTTTAAAATGTCAATAAACTGCTGTTTTGATTGAATGAATTATTGATTTATTCAGGTACCAATTAGTTGTTTGGTAAATTATTGCATTGCTTATTTCTTTCAGGACTTGGCCTTTTTCAAACACACTGAAGTGCCTAGAACAGTGTTCCAAAGTGATGTCGGACTTTAGAGGTGCAAAGCAATCATGGTGTCACAAATGATTTTGAGATGCACTTATACAATCTGACTGTATTTTATCTTTATTTAAACTGAAAACTGTGTGTTACATGAATGTGTTTTAATGCATAACAACTAAATAATACATTAGTCAATTTTGATTGGCTTTGCAACTCAACAATATATGTCAGTTCATTTTCTGGGGGTTGCAGTATCTTGTATGGCTGTTTGGGGTTCTGGTCTGAAAGTTGGAATAACTGCCCTAGAAGAACATCCTTTGACAGAATGCTCCTTTTTTATTTAGGCTCATTTACAATTGTTACTCAACAAAATGTATTAGAACATTGTATTCTTACTGTAAAGTCAGACAAACTGAAACAGTCCTTCACTACGACAATGCTTCACATTATACAGTTTTGAGACTCAACTCAAACTGTGGCTGAAATCAAATCAATCATCTTTTTTCATAAATTGTGCTTATGTTCTTTTTGTTAAGCTTGTTACCTGCCTGGGGACTGAGAATGTAAATTTGTTTTGTAGCTATAATCCGACATATTTACATTTGTTTACAACAGATGTCCATTAATGTAAACTGTCCCTATGAAACAAACACATATTCTGCTTGATTAAAACATGATTTACAATAAACACTATATATGTGTGCATGTTATTTATATTTCTCACGTTGTTTTAGAGTAACTTTGATCTTTACCTGAGTCATTCTTTCAGCACATGACAGGCTTTGGAGTTTGCATTGTTAAGTGAACGATAACATGATTACAGTTACATTTTTATGATCTTATGATATACAATTTCAAACAAAAATTATATATTTTAGTGGAAATAGCTACACCAACAAGGATTACATGAGCGTTGTGGCCAGTTAGAACTCCTGCTGTGGGTTAGAGCTTGATTAATATTCTTCTATTTAATTATTTTTGGTCAAAAGAAATACAAAACCATCTTCATTGTCCCTCTCTGTCCATTTCTTGATTCTTCCTTGTCGAGGCTTCTGATTGGCTGATCACAAAGGCCATTAATCACCTGTATCTGAGCTGATCTGCAGATGCATATCCTGCTTTCACTCAAGGCCTGCTCCAGCTCAGCACAACAGACAGTGGAGCTCTTTTTATTCAGTGCTTAGTCACATATCATATTATAATCATCAGAAATAAAAATGTGTATATTTTTAGTTGTTTGAATCAGTATTGAAATGTCCTCAGGTAAATTTGCTACATGTCTTTTTGTAAAGTTGAGTTATATATCAGTGCGCAATATTGATATGAGAATTGAAGAGGTCAAATGAGATGTTCTTAGATTTCTTTCTTTTTTCAGCTATAAAAGCAACAATTGTAAAAGAGACTAAAATATTGTTTTCATAAAGGCAAACATAAAAAACTTAAAAATTATTAGAGAACAGAATCCACAAACTATTATTCAGCAATATTGTGCAAGACAAAATAATGAACAATAAAAAACTATGTCAAAGACTTATAAA
Source organism: Mugilogobius chulae (assembly GCA_038363315.1). Lineage (NCBI taxonomy): Eukaryota > Metazoa > Chordata > Actinopteri > Gobiiformes > Gobiidae > Mugilogobius > Mugilogobius chulae. The sequence goes on along the minus strand of CM076406.1, from coordinate 18,443,400 downwards.
ATTGACTTTCATTAAATATGCAGCAACTTAATTTCCAGACTATAAGCCACTATATTTCACAAAATTTGATCACTGCAGCTTGTACAACGATGCAGCTAAATTATTGACACGCATTGATTTACTATAAACAATTGAGGTATGTTTATGTATTTTTTTTTTTTTTTTTTTTAATCTACTAGGTAGGCGTGTTGAACCCGTTTTATATCTCCATTGGGATGTTGAAAAAAAAAAAAAGATTAAAAGAAGCGTAAGGCCTACATTTGTGTTTAAAATTTGCTTCTGCAGCTTTACAAACTCCTTTTTTTTTTTTTCTTTAAGTTATAGATGTGATTGTTACACTGATTACATGCTCTGAGTTAGCACATAGCTGACTATTTTAAACTCTTAATATTTGAATTTTTCCAAATACCTATAGCACTTTACAATGGACAATATACTTTTGGAACCAGGGTGATATTCTACTGTTGAGCTCTATATTCAGTACATTTACAGTTCACAAAAAAACAGAACTTCAACTAAATCAGGCCTATTCAACTTAGGCCATAGAGCAAAACTGACCCTCCATAGATCTGATCCGGCCTTTAATCCATCTTCCAAAGATTGCAAATATACATACAGTATATTTCTTGTTTGCAGGCTCAAATCTGGCGGTGGACCTTATATCTGAGTTGGTTCCTTTTTAGTTTTGGTTGTAATTCTGCTTTAGACCAGACGCTGTCAGCCTAATGCCAGTCACTCTTGATTCAGACGTGTTTAATTCTGATTCAGGGCTGGTTTGGGACAAATTTGTAGAGCGATTCAAATCAAACAGAGACTACAGCAGTAGTGACTAACATTACTGAATAGATGGTATGTCATACAGCCCTACATTTTGGCTAAACTAGTCACACGCTTGGAACTACAAGGCCCAGTGACCAGACGCAATGAAAAATCTGGCCTCGAGAAGAATTGTTTAAGAAATTAATCACTTAACTGTCTTGACAAACAAAGACTAATTTCCAAACTGCTCAGTCACACAGAACTCAAAGCTCTCGTCTTACATCACAGCCGGCACAGCGAAGTGGGCGGAGCTTCTAATCCTCCAATCCCACCTGTTTCCTGATCTCTCACCTCTTCTCCATCTCGTGCCTTCTCTCTTTTTGCAACCCGCCTTTTGTTATCCTCCTCTCACTCTCTGTCTCTCTCTCTTTTTCAATTAGACTCAATTGACCTGACAGAATTGCCGGCAATTAAGTGATTTTTGTAATGGTCCTGGCTAATTTGGCTTGGCTTGTCAGCTGTATTTTATGTCGCCAACCCCCCACCTCGCGTACTCTCGCTGGCACATAATAGCTTATAATTTCAAAATCTTTACCCTCCACTTCCCTTCTCAATAAATCGCAATTACAGGAAGTTGTTAGAGATGCCTAAACCGCGTCTCTCTCCTCCACCCCCATCGTTTTACTTTGTGATATTTTTATATATTTTTTACGCGCTTGACGGCGAGTGCGAGCAGAGAGCGGCGGAAGGAATCTATTTGTTTGTAGAGCCTTAATGTAATCAGGCTTCATGTGTGTACACTGCCAGTCCAACTCCACTGGGCTGCAGCACTCGGAGAAGTTTACTCACCACATATTCTCATTAAGAGCCTGATTCTTTGGCAGCTGGTCTTTGGACTGTTTTATTTCGTCTTGAATGGAGGATTTGAAGGGATTTTTTCTCGTGGAAGGAAAGAGGAAGCAGTGATTTCGGCGGCTGCAGTTATGGCGCACTTGAACGTAACATTATGCAACTTTTTGGAGTTACCTATAAAACGAGTCCGTTCCAAGTTTTTTGAGTTAGTTAGAGGCGTCTTTAGCGAAAGTGCCGGTTGGGCAAACTTTCTGAACAAGGATTTGGTAAACAGTTGGAAGTTGTATGTTCAGAGATTCAGCCTGGACAAAGTGTGTTCCCGAGCCAAACAGAACAAATACAAAAACACAAATAAGAAAACAAGATTTTGCTCAGTTCTCAGACAAAATTCTCAAAGACGCTCTGAGGGGCACTATAGAACTTTTCTGCAGTGACAGCCTTACTATATGGTATTGCTGTGATAAAGCATTAAACATATAGCTCTTGATTTTATTCAACTATGTGTCATAAGCAGACCTTTTGATCTTTTCTCTTCTTCTCTGACCTGAAACTAGGCCTCGTTATCATCAGTTTCTTTATGGAGATAAATATGCTTACTGCTATATTGTGGAACATTCCAGGCAACGCAATAACATCCTAAGACTGTGTGAAATCATGACATTCAACTGGCCAAAATAATGGAAAGCAGCTAAAATAAAAATTGTTTAAAAGCAGTTTTATGTTGTACTTCACCAGATTAAAAATTTACAAATTGACCTTTTGGATATTCAATGAGTATTAACACTATCTGACAACAACGTCATTTTAGATTATGAAAGCCAGTGGTGGACTCTATACACCATATGAGGCCAAAAGAACTATCAAAGCTCCAATAATCTTTAAAGTGGTCTATATCCTTGCAATAAGCACATTGTCAATCTAACTTCTACAACAACTCTATAGATAAAGTGACAGGTTATCAAGCATTTGCTCATGTGCAAATTAAGTTAAAAGGAACAAAAATTTGACAAACCTGAATTGTCTCTTAAACTGGCATGTTATCTATATCTTGAATTTACCATTAGGGATGTTTGTCAAGGCCAAAGTGTGACGTCAAACTATGACGTGACCTCTCACTGACTGGCAGAACCAATATTTTTTCCCGTAGTTTTTTTTTTTCCATTGGGTCTAGTTGCCAAAACCCAAAGCTTTCTTCTTATGTAGGATTTTTAGAAACACAGTAGAAGCTGTTTGTGTTGCTCTTATCCAACCTGTGAGCAAACCCGGTCACACAGCAAGATACAATCATTGTCTTTTTTTTGTTTGTTTGTTCGGTCAGTGTCAGTTACGTTTTAAAATTTGCCAATCAAAGTGTCACTGATAACATTTGATGACATCCCTATATGACACTGTCACACTTCTTGTTTGCCTATTTGTCCTGCTATATGGGCTGTGCAAATATGTTTTCTGTAAAATCAGCCTGCGACAGTGGTGCTGGGACGGCAGAGAGAATTAGCTCAAGGCTATAATTTGGCAAATTTACATTTCTTTAAATGGTCATTACGTAATACAGATTGCCCCCATGTGATATAGAATAAAACCTTCTATAATTGGATACAATTATGGGGATTCACCTTTTTTTTTTCAATATATAACAATGTTCTTGGTTATAAAATATCCAGAAGACAATTTCATCTATTCACTTTTTTGTATTACATCTAAAAACTACACTTAAACATTTGGCAGCCAATCATCTGTATTAAAAATGATTCACTTTTTACTATATTGAGCATCCCTTTCTAAAAGATTTCGATTTGGTGATTGCAAATGTATTTTTCCAAGATTACATCTACTTTGCTATCAATTTAATTATTGTTTAACTAGCCAACCTTTGTAGTACTATGCCATCAAATATCTAATAGGCATTTTCACATAATATCAATCTGAAAAGTGACCCATTGACTTTTTGTATAACTAGGCCTATTCAATTTGACTGCCAAACATCTGTATTAAATATAATTGGCCTGTGGTTTCACTTTTACTCAGTTTCATCCCACATTTTTGATGACATGCAAATGTATTTTTCCATCTTTTTTTCAACTTTACTGTTTAATTATTTTCTACCTTTAACTAGCCACTCTTTGTTTTAAGTCCAGTCCAGGTTTGACATCTGCACATCCTGTAATTACGGTGGCGAGTCTCCAGAAAGCCGTCCTGGGCACCTTCAATATTGGTGTTTTCCGCATTGCTCCGTCAAACAAAGGGTCACGCGACGACTCGGAGGGTCACGAATTGAACCATTGCCAACCGCATTAGCAAACTGGCACTTACCCATTCCTCCTCCTTCCCCCTTTCCCCCTTCATCTGTCACCCCTCCGCCATGCTTCAAGTCTCCTCATAAAACATGCAAATGGACTCCAAATGAAATACCTTTTTTTTCTCTTCATTTTCAGCTTGGTAGACCTTCCATCTATCCATCCGTTGACTGGATTTCCCTACAAGCAACCCTACTCCCTTAGCCCCCGCTACCTCTCCAGCGCTAATCATCTTTGTATGCAATAACTCTTAGCGTAGCATCTGCTAGCCTACATAACACTTCGCTGATCTCCCCTCTTTGCCCGATGCCGCCTCCATCTTGCCGCCCCCCTCAACACAATCTACATGTATTAGATGGTAATGACTTGGTGGTTAAGAGCAAATAGATGCCAAGGGACACAGCCGCTTTCCCTCCCCAATAATCCATGCGTACACCTCCTATACGTACACACGCGCGCGCTAGCACTTACAACAACTCTGGCTACTCAAGATAAATGGCGCACAGTGAGTGAAGAAGTGAGCCCTATCAATCACATTAAGCGCCGGGATCTTTGTTATCGCGGAGTGTACGGTTGTCTTATGCAAAGCCCGTGGGACATGGAAGAGAGAGAGAGAGAGAGAGAGAGAAGGGTAAAAAGTAGCTGTTGACAAGAAGAAGTGCAGATGAAAAAAAAAAAATAGGAAGAGAGGTGGGTTGGAGCTAACAAGAGGACGCGACAAAAGACTGGAGTGTGGCTTATTAGCAGGATCACACACGTTTGGTATGGCATTAGCTGTGAGGAGTTGTTGTTTGTACAATCATGGGAAACCTGGAAAAATATGGAAAATTAAAAAAAAAATGTCCATGTAGGCCTCCAACCCGATCTGATGGAAATGTGTCAGTATAACACGCAAATTTAAATGTGTATGTATATCACATAATGGGTCTTTTTTGCAGGTTTACGATATGTGTTGCTGCCCTAATTCATTTCTATGGTGGATGTAAAGATACTTTCTTATTCATGAATATTAACAAAATCCTAATCTTAACCAACTCTAAGCCCTTAAATTTACCAATTTTTCATTAGACCCTAAGAAAATGTCCCCATGTGGCTTCAACCAAACACCTGTCTATATCAAATCAAATCAATTTATTTTGTATAGCCAAAATCACAACAACAGTCGTCTCTGAGGACTTCCCAAGATTATTAATTTTAGCAAAGGAAATCAAAATAAAACAATACATATTCAATGAAACTACACATTCAATGAAAGATTTGATCATATCAAATAGAGATGCCTTATAACAGACAATAGGGATGGGTTTGAAAATTGTTCAAAGTTTGCAGCGATCGAATCAAAAGGCCAGAATCGATCAGCCACTGACCTACACACACACACAATAGTTGTATAATGTAAATACAAATACAATAATTGCCACAATGTCGGAAGAAACAAACTGACTGAATGTGCATTATTATGTTGCTAAATATGGACATCATTGTGTCTACAAATTGAAAACTGAATCGAATTGTGACATAAGCAAATTGTTCCATCCCTAATAGACAAACAAAAAAGGGGCAGAAACGTGAATAATATGTCGTAGTTACGTATTTCAGTGAGACTGTGTTGAGGCAAAAAGCTGTGAAATTTTGAACAGTTAAAAGTAAATCCAGAATAATATGACATTACAAACCTGAATAATACATAACTGACAGTGTACATTGGTTAAGTCATTAGCTTATAATAAAACGTACCATGAACAGCATTTTAAAGAGAGCATGTTATATAAAACCCACTTTCTCAGTTTTAGCCAGGCTATCACAGTGTTCTCTCATCATGGTTCATGCGTAATCTCTACTTTCACCTACCACCTAGCTGTTCCGTTGTCTGTATTTACTTGTGATGCATCAGAAAATCAGATTTCATATACACCACTTAGGCCACTTTCCAACAACAACAAAGTGAGTGTGCTTTTACAAAATAACAAAAAAATAGTGTAGAAAAATAAACAGATTTTTTGACTTCCTGTTCACTGCTCTTTTCAGTAAAAACTTTAGTTACACTGTGTATCTTTTTGACCAATATAGATTTGAATAAAAGCCTGTTTTTGTCATTTAGATGTTTTATTGGACAAAAATAAAATATACGTCTTTGATTTAAGTGACTTTGCATGCCCACATAATGGACTGTTTTGGCTTGGACAAGGACCTTTTCATGTATGTTTTGATGGAAAGCTGTATTTTTTTCACATTATGGCATAATATATGTTAATGCCCATTCAGAATGTCTCATATAATGGTTTTGTAACCTACAGAAAGTTACAAAATGCATTTTAACTGTAACAAGCAGCATATATGAATGTTTAATCTAGGAATTTGAATTGAGTAATCACAGGTAAATAGAGACAAGTGGGCGGGGTTAGGTGGTAGATGAAAACAGCATTCTCCTGAGCACTTGAGCATCAATATCAGTGACTTAAACATGCATGAATCAGTTCAAATACAACTTTAAGTCAGCTAAAGATAAAAAACGCTGTTGTGAAAGTTTAAAACATCACAAAACTTGCCAGTGTTTGTTAGGAAAAGTATAAATTACTAAATAAACTCAGGTGCTCCCGCTAACCCAACTTCCCCCATTTCAAAGTTGCACACTTAATGTTGTTTTAGTTGAGTGCGGCATCAAGTGAAGCAAGTGATCGATGGGTATTTCCCTCCTGATAATTCTATTTCCACTGCACAATCTCATTCCAGTAAGCATAGCAATACGGGGGCCTAATGGCGGCGCGTGCTGTGCTTAACACAGTTTGAAATGAATAACCCGCTAACAGTCTCATAGCCATTACAAGCAGGACTTAAATGATCATTTGGGAGGATGAAACCACTGATAGTGTTTTTGAAATTATCGTAATATCGTTTTCAGCGGGCCTAAATCATTCTAATGAGATGTGCCACTTAGCGACCGCGCCGAGCTGGGAAAGACGCAGCGTGCTTCAGCGGTGTCAAACGGCCTGGCTGCAGAAATATGGCCGCCCACTGCTGGAGTAAGTAGCCTTAATATGAGAGCCCATGCATGAGCCTCCAAATAGCAAATCATTAAGTTGTTGTTGTTGATTGAGCCACTTGATTTTTCGACAGATTTGTAAGTTGTATGCGGGAAGATATATTTACTTTAGCAAATGTGAGTTGGAGTTATTTTGGGAAGAGCAAGAAAAGTGACTTTGCTAATAACTTGTGTCTCATGTTGCCAGTTGTTTTATGAATAATATTGATGGTGCATTTCATTGGGAATCAACGTTCCTTGGGGGGTACAAATCGGAGGCACTGCCCTGTCTGAAGTGCAGTTATGTTTGACTTACACCTTAGCTCTTCAATACACTGTTGCCTCAAAAAGCTCACTTCAAAAAACTAAAAACTTGAGTTATTCTTACTGCTACATTTTGTACAATGACAATTAATCTCTATTTGAGTGAGTCGAGTTGGGCTGTTAAACAAGGTCCTTTCACTGAGACAAAGAGACTTTGCATTTGTTACAAACTCTTGAAAATGTGTGATACTGCAAACATTTGTACCATCTCTCATTCTCGTAAATTTCACAGCTTTGTAAAGATATGTTCTTATTTATGAATATTAACAAAATCCTTCTCTTAATCTTAACCTAGCCCAAACCCCAGCTCTAAACTTACGTCCCACTGTGACACCTGGTGTTACAGCAGTCTCCCATCCGAGTACTAACCAGGTTCTAGCGTGCTTAGCTTCTGAGATTTTATGAGATCAGGCTTTGACAAGTAGGTATTAATCTCTTTAGACTGTACTTTGCAGTGAAGTTTCACAAGTTTTGAGGACTAGACTTGCAAGTCTCAAGTAAATCTCAAGTTTTTTACCTCAAGTGCGAGTCAAGTCCCAAGTCAGTGCTCCACAAGTCTAAGTCAAGTCAATTTTATCAAGTCAAGTCTCAAGTCATTAATAGTGAATCAGGTCTGACTCAAGTCCATGTCAGTACTTACAAGCCCATACCTCTGGCTACAACAACAACAAAATATTTTCATTATTCATTTTAGCTGCCATTAGCCTGTATTATTGTCCTGCAAAACATACTCTGTAACTGTTAGGTTACAGCGTTGATGACGAGTGTTCTTTAAAAAAATTTCACAAACTACAACTTGACTGATTGAAAACTGTTTACTTGTCAGGCCTATCACAGCTAAACTAACTCATAATTAGACAAATCTGACATATGTGCTTCAGGCAAGTTAAATATATGGTCAAGGTTGGGATCAGTTTACCAGTAAAAGATTATAAGTTAGTGTAATGTCCCCAAAAGCCATGTAAACCCAGCCTGTGTGGCAGTGTATGTGTGAACAAACCCCCCTCTTTCTCTAAACAACGAATCATTTTGTTTCTCTTGTTGATGGAAGCATTTTATTTTCTAAGGATCCCCTCGCACGGCGCAAACGGGCTCTGGAGAGTTGCGGAGCTAGACGAAAACGCGTTACATTCGGTCGCATCAACAGATAAATAATTCACTGGGAAATGACAGCAGATGTTTCGGAGGCCGTGATTCAATGGTGGTCTTCTGTGCAACTTTTGATCAGGAATTCAAAAACAGGCCCACGGTGGCCGGCAGACAGAAGGCTGCGTCTCTCTCCACAATCGCAACACTTTTCCGAGGACATATGTGTGTGCATGAGGGACGCTTTGAGGACAGACGAGGCTGATATACAACCAGGCACTTTGGTCAAAATGTGGAGAGAAATCTAGTTGAATAAAGTGGAATGAGACGGGAGGAGGTGTGTGATTAGTGGGATGATTATAGAGACAAATACAAATGTGACTGTGTGGGATTAAATGTGTAACTGCTTAATCCATATTGGAATTTGATCTCAAGGATTTGGGCCTCAGTGAGTTAGAAGTTGAGCTGAATAAGGGAAATAGCATGGTTCATTTGATTAGTATGTATACCACATAAATATGTGTACAGTGGATGATGAAATAATGTGATAACCTGACTTTTTCAGTCAGGTTATCTCATGTATCGATGTGAGTTCAACACATTATCAGTGTGTGGACAAACTTTTGCTGAAAGTCATCGGGAAAACAGACGTTCATGGAGACTATATCATGTCCAATCATTTTTATTTATTTATTTTTATTACAAAGTACTTACATTTTCTTGCCCATAAACACACAAATCAACTCTGTGGGCATGTTTTTTAAATGTCAAGACGTCCTGAAAAAATTGTAGTAAAATAGTTAAAATACATCCTCATACATTAGATGCATTAGTACTTTTTTAAATTTCCCTTTGTGATTGTTTTTAGATTCTACCAATAAAATGATGTCATACATATAAAATTAAATGCGTGTTCCCAAATATCCCTAACCTGAATATGTTGATGTTTAAACTATTTTTCCTCAGCAGGCCAAAGTTTAAATTTTTCCTCAAAGGGCCATTATGAGCGTGTAGAGGGCCTAACCTAATTTATGTTGCACTTAAATAGTTTATTTGCAAAAAAATAGGGATTAGATTGTTCTTTATTGACATGTTTAGCTGAATGAACTGATGTGAGTACTTTGACAATCTTTTCGGGTTAAAATATATTCAGATAGACATTCTTAACTAATCTCTGGTGCTGAGGCCCATTGGATGGTCAAGTTTGGCCTCATGGTTTCACTTTGGCTGCCACTTTCTAGGTTGTTTTGATTATTTTTTACTACTGGGTAAAAGTGAACTGCATAATTATCTAGAATTAAAAAGTTAAAACCATACTTTGGGACATTCTAAATGGGTCTAAATACATTTTATGCCATAATGTGAAAAAAAAATACACCTCTTTACCCCCCTTCCAGGCCAAAAACAACACTTTTGTAACCATGCAAGCCTGTTCAAAGTAAAATGGAGATTTGTATGATATATTTTGTGCTGCACAGAAATCTAAATAACACATTCATGCTTTTATTCAAGGATTTTTGGCCGAAAAGTTTCCCAGTGCACCTTCCCAGTGCAGACTATAGAGTTACTGGCAGATCTTGTTAAACTATACCTGTTACAGTTGAAAATATAGTGATTCCCAAAGTTGGAGTTGTGATCCCTGAAGCAAATTCTGAGGGTCGCAAAATGATTTTAAGATGTGATTATTATTCTGCATTTAATCAATTAATTCCATTGACAACAGTATGCTATAGTGAATTTCAGCCAAACTACTAAAATAATTCAGATTAAACCCTTTTTTGACTGATTTGCAACTTGAAATGATTAGAGAGGTCTATGATTTTTGGGAACTCCTGGTCTAACCTTTCATGCACACTTTCAGTAAATTGTAACTCATGTTGGGACAAACGTAAAGGCATGAAACATGTTGTGTGATTTGTGTTATGTATTACCATGATTTAATTCTTCTGAACATTTTAACAAACCTACTACGTGTCACTTTCTCCCATTACAATTGCATTAACTCATTAACTACAACACTTGGGATTTGCATTCAAAGATCTCACAATGACTTATTAGAATGACAATATGAAACCGTGCATAATTATTTGATTTTAAGACAATAGCAGAAGGACGTCATTTCTCATTGTCACTTAAAGCCCCTCTTCTTTCGTATTATTGGACGGTAAGGGCTGGTTACAATGGGATTTAGTCATACTTAACTGGCAATTGTGGGCGCTCCTTTATGAGTCCCTTCACCCAGACACCTTTTTTCATACACGGCTGAAGCATTCATATTCCATCTGTTCCAGCGCTCACTCTTTGGGGAGGCTGTCAATCTCCGACTCTCGTGTGATGATGCGTTCGACGAGACGGAGGGGGCTCGGCCGGAGGAAAGAGGGAAGGTACAACGAAGGAAAGAACACAGGACGAAGAAGAAAAAGAAGAGAAGGAGGAGGGTGGAGCTAGCCGACTGCACACCTAATATGTCCTGAAGAGTGATGCTTTGGAAGAGCAGACATGGGAGAGGAGTGGGTAAGCAGCGTGGCATGGACGGATGAAGGAAATGATGGAAAGCAAAGGAAAAAAGAATAGGAACTAAATTGAATGATACAAATTTAAAGCAGGGGTCTCAAACTGGCGGCCCTGGAGCCAAATGCAGCCCTCCAGGAGATTTCATGTGGTCCCAGGATGATTTCTGATTTGTATTGTATCGTCTATCTAAAAGTGATTCCTGGCTCCACAGACTTAAAGTTCTAATTACATCTCGACATCCGTCAGTCCTGGTCACATCTACAGCCTGTCCGTCCTTGGGAGTGGATCTCTCTATCACTGTGGTTCTCCTCGAGGTTTCTCTTTTTCCCCCCAATGTTTTTTTTGGGACAAACTGTATCTGTCTCTTTGTTGTTGTAACAATCTGCCTGCGTTGCCTAATAATGATTGTTTCTAATTTTCCATTGTTTCTGTTGGTATTACCAAATGTTTCACTGTTTGATTTTCTGACAAATCTTGTTTGCTAAATCAACATCTTGTAAAGTCCGCTGAGATAACTGCTGTTGTGATTTTGAGCTATACAAATAAATTGAATTGAAATTGAATATTGAAAGTGACCCACCAGTTAAATAGACCTGTATCGTTGAGATGTGATTAAAAATCTTGAAAAATGCACCAAAATTCAGTAAATTAACGTAATTTTTGGCACTATTGAACCACCTGAGTATAAGCCCACCAACTAGATTTAAAAAAGTAAAATGAAGAGCTATATACAGGTCGCACTTGTTTAAGTCTAAAAGTATCTATAGTTTTGCCCATTCTTGTGCAAAAGTTCAAAGCTTGTGAAAAAAAGTAGCCACTTATAAATTAGAATTTATAATACTTAACACAGTCTTAAGAGAAAACGTAGATAACCAAAAAAATGACAAAAACGTACAATAAGCACGTTTTCTCGCCTTTTTTTACGTCAATGTTACAAAAAGCCAAAACGTAAAGTAACCAAGATTTTTGTTATAGCCATGTGTTGATGTTTGTAAGTTTAGGTGCAAGTTCTAAAATGAGTAAGTTTAGGGTTGGGACTTGGGTTAGGTTTAGATTCACCCGTTAAACCCAAAGAAAGTGTTGCTTTTGGCTTTATGTAACATATTGGTGTAAATTGTATTGTACAGGACAGAACAGTTCCACTTTTATGTACTTTATCATTTGTGTGTAGTAAAATGTAAAACGACGGATGTGAACATATTAGCATATGTGCCACATTAGGCTTTACACAACTTAATGTGCTTATTTATATAGAATATAACATGGTGATTCTTTAGAGAGGCTGCAAAGTTGTCATCTGGACAGCATATTTTAAGATCGAGATGTTTCGACTCTCATCCCAAAATCATTTTCAATCTGATGGAAGTGACGGCTCTTATCTTAAATAGCATCTCGATCTTCAATATGCTGTTCAGATGACAACTTTGAAGCCTTTCTACTGTTGATCACTCCCGTACAAATAAGGGTTTACCAACATATTGAGTCTTGTAAATGCAGCCCTCAACAAACTCTGACTTAATTATTTCGGTCCGAGCGCCATTTGAGTTTGAGACCTCTGATTTAAAGTAAACTGATTTAAAGTAGTCATTCTCACACAAGAACTTATGATTTTGCTAAGCAATGTATAAATTTCATCCCAGTAAGCTGGCCCGGGAAAGTGACTAACTCATCACAGATTTAACATATAGAGACATTCATTCACTCTCTCGTACAGCCACTAGTAGAGTTAACAGTGTTGTCCAATTAACATTCAACATTTCTAACAGCAACAAGAACAATACAATACTGGCAGCTTGTTTCATAATATTACTTATGCCAGAATGATCATACAGAAACAGTAAGGATAAAACAAGAGAGAGAGAAATCTGAAATAATTAGTACCCATCTATGTCCACTGGGCACTGCAGTTTTTGGGTTAGTAGAAGTCATACAGGGATTATATGTCACCGTCTCACTGTCCTGTCTGCTAAAGGCTAATTGGCCCAAAGGAGCTTTAAAATACACTCACTAAAGACAGGAAGAGTCGACAAGACAAAGAAGAATTGATCTTATTAACATGAACAAAAGTGTTATCTTTAAAAATATGATTTTAGTTGTTTTGTGTGATGTCGGATGTGTGTCAGTCTGCTGTAGGAAGAGGAGGAGGAGAGGAGAGAGAGAGGAGAGCAGAGGGGAGGAGGAGGAGGGTGCATGGCCAAGAGGCAGCACACAGGCGACACATCTGCCGCAGTATTAACTTTCTGCTCTGTGGGACCCGGGTGTGAGTGAGAGCCGCTGAGGCCCGGCCACAGTCCTGGAGCTCAGATGGAGACAAAGGACCACAACAGCACTGCTCTGCTTCACTGTGAAGGCGTTGTCAGTTCAAAAAGTAAATAAATAATTACTTTATTGTTTGATACTAACATAAACTGTATTAAAATCATCTTTCCTCTAAGTATTTAAACTGAGTCATAAATAGACTAACCACACTTGACATTTTGACACAGTGGACAACTTGCTTCACTAATTATTTGAGTTGTGAAGGGATTTGCTGAATTAATTTGGACTGGACATCCTGAGCCTGGAGACCTCGCTCAGGCCGATCCCTTGGTCCACTAAATTGGTGCTGATTCCCCACAGCTCTAATCCTCTGCAGCAGCGTGTGAGCAGCTAACCTCTGGTGTCATTATGGTCACTTTGACCTGAGTGGTTCCAGCTCTGACACAGAGGGACTAGTTAATCCACAGTCTCCAGGGCAGTGAGGCCGAGCTGACCCCAGAGCCTGGGGCCGGAGCTCAGTGTCGTGTACAGAGGCCTGTGGGACCTCAGGTCAAGCTGCTCTCCAGCTGCTGAAGTGTGCTGTGTACAGTTGTTGTTGATCGGAGTGGAGTCTCTCACCTGTGTCGACTGTGTCTGTGCTGCAGGGCATAAACGCCCATGAATTAATGAAGATGAGCGAGGTAATTAAAGGCAGGCCCAGATCCTGGGAGGGCGGCAGAGGGACAGGAGGTCCACATGGGGCCCTGGCCTGCATGCTCTGCCATTACCCTCCTCCCTCTCCCAGTCCCAGACTGCGTGGCACTCAGATATGGCTTGATTGGCCTGCTGGGCATGGGCGAGGAGGAGGCTGGTGAAGTTGGCACCCAGGGGAGGTGGAGGGAGAGACAGGATGGAGGGGGGTAGATTGAGCTCAGGCCTCACCTGTGGCCCCGGGCCCCTCCCTGGATCCCTCCCCTGGCAGCCAGGTCACGCTGCGTGGTCCAAACACCCCCCGCCTGGGGAGGGGAGAGGAAAACAACAGCATGGAGGGAAGGGAGCTATAGAAGGAAGGATGGAGGGGATAAGGGAGCGAACCATAGGGGCACTTCCAGGGATTATTGCCCCACGCTGGCCCGCCGGGGCGCAGCCTTGATGGACGTCTGACTGGCAGCACTTGCCCTTTTATAAGAACCAGCAGCAGCACAGGGTCAGCTGCTGAGGAGGAGGTCTCACTGTGGACACGCTCAGCTCACTTATGTACAAACTGTTGCACAAAGACAGAAGTATGTGTTTATTTATGCTGTAATTCATAAATAATGGACAGACAGAACATTGTGTAAAGAAAAGGAAAAAAAGCATATTGACATTGTAAAGAATCACACATGTAATGCAGCAGGAGTCAGCTCAAAGATTTTTTTCCAGTATGTACCAAAGCAATCACAAGACATGTTGTGTAGATGAGTGTTACTGATCCTAGTTGTTTGGATGTTGTTTAGATGTTGTAGTGAAGTGCTGATGTAAACTAACAGATGGCTGCAGTGAGGCCTGAGGCACGGCCGTGGGGACAGTGTCATGGACATCAGGTCTCTGCACCATTAGAGAACTCCACGGACACTGGGCCCTCGGGACAGTCCCTCTCCGTTTATTTGTCATCAGGGCGGCCTGCACTAATTAGACAGGCCCTAACTTTGGTCCTGCTCCATCAGACCTCCCTGTGTCCCCAGCCAACGCCAGAACACGTGTCTGTGCCGCCGCCTGAGGGACTTCTCTGCTGTGAGGTGGCAGGTAGAAGATGTTTTTTAGTCCTGGAGGGAGCTGCACTGTGAGCGACCATTTAACATGGATCCATCTGGCCCCAACCCCTCACCCCCGCCTTTTCCCATGATGCCGTTTGTCGTCAGCGACCCTCAAGTTCGTTATGTAAACAAAAATTTGCCCTAATTAACAGAGGCAAAGGGTTGTCTTGGGAACTGGGTGGGAGGAGCTGATGGTAGGCAGGTGGCCCTTTGTCACTCATGGGGACAGCAGTATTATTGTATTTAAATGCATATATTATCTGTCTTGCAGTACAATGACCACTGAGGTACAACTATTATGTGGAGCGTGGCTGACATTTTCATAATTATTGCAATTTTGACAGTTACCAAAACATGTTGTTACATTACAGTTTTGTGAGCAAGTGAAATACAGATTCAATCCACGCCTCAAACATCGAGAATATGCATCTGTACTGTTCTATTAAAAAGTACAGAAAACTTGTTCCTCCATGTTCAGCTAAATGTAGATTTAAGCCACCAACCTTTATTGTGATGTTCCAAACACATAAAACATAATTTGGCTAGTGTCTTTCAAGTCCTTTTCTAAAATATGGATGTGCGATCTTGTACTGGTATTGGTTTCAAAATTAAACATCAGTATCTGCAAATATCAGTACAGTATATGTTCAGCAGAAGGTCAAATATTGTTACAGGTTCAAAAAATCCATATTGGCCCATTCTGTCAAAATTATTCGGGCACAATAACAAGTCTCAAGCTTTTGTAAAATACTCACATTGCAGACAAATTGACAACCATATTGGACAATAACGCTGAACAGTGGAAGATTGCCCTGGTTAAAGTGCCATAGAAAATTTCAAATATTAAGAGTTTAAAGCACATCGTGTGCTAATCAGCTCTGTGCTAGCTGAGATCCGTAGTGTGGTTGTTTTCAGTCTAAAAAGCACATCTATTACTTCAAATTTGGCAAATAGTCTAAATAACTTTGTGGTTTATAAACAAAATTGTAAATCGTATGCTTCTCAAGTTCAAGTTTTCAAGTCTGTGTTTTTTTCCAGACATGTAGGCATTGTGTTGAAGTGCAAACAAAATAAAATATGCAAAAAAGGTCTGAAAAGGGAGAAGACTGAGGCTATAGCTCATCTCGCCTACCCCTCACTCCTGACTCACCACAAAGTTGATTACTCCGAGGACATTTTCAAACTTTTAATATATATTTATTTGATTAAAAATTCCTATGGCGATTTTAAGAAAAAATAGTTTGTGGTTTAATTGTTGATAATTTGTAATTTTTCAAATAGTTAATTCATTCATTTTCTACCGCTTAATCCCGTTAGAGGTTGCATGGTGACTTTGGGCTTTAGGTGGGGAAACACCCTGGACAGTGGCAACTTGTCGTAGGGTTAGACTGACAAGCATTCACTCTCTTATTCACTTACCTGGGGAAAGTTTACAGTAATGCGCAATTAACCTAAGCATGCATGTTTTTGGAGGTGGGAGGAAACCGGAGTACCCGGAGAAAACCCACGTGACACGGGGCTGAAATATATAAATATATGATATCAAATTGTTCAAATTATGTAAAAATGCATTTTAAGAATTAGGCTAAGGGTTGATGTGTGCTGGTTTTCAGTTGACCTCTGACCTGTCACAGAGCTCAAGACTGCAGATCTTGCTATAGGTTTGCAAGTCAACAAAGAATCTAACTTGAGACTGTGGTCTGGATGAGATCATCAGTGGACGGTTTGGGAAGAGACCAGTGATGACCAAAATGGTGCAAACCAAAGACTGGAAGACCAATCAACTTAAAAATGCTAAAAGAAAAACTTTTTTTTTTTTTTTTTTTTTAAAGAGACACTTTGAACTTGCTTCTTTGGAAACATGAGGGGAGAGCACGACAACGCTGGGACAAGAACAAGATAGAAACTTTGTAGGGTTTAGATCATGAATAGACATTGTTTTGTAACTTGTGTGTTTTCCCTTTGATCAAAGTAAATCTTATTCTAATTTGAATCTTTTGAGTTTTGGATGTTTTTCTAAACAGGGATGACAGTCCGGGGATACATTTCTCCACTAACAGAGATTTACAGTAGCATGGGAGGGCAATCACTGTTGAGCTCAATTGCTTTGGATCTGTAAGAATTCATATTTTCTGCAGTAAACTGTAATCTTTTATAAGAAAGGGACATGCCATGAAATGAGTGGATACAAAAAAGCACCAACAATTTTGGGTAAAATACAGTATACTGATGCAGTGAAGCTGCTGATTCTGTGATTCCAAACTTTTTTTTTTCCATTGAGGGTTAGATATTGAAATAATAGACGATTTTTTGTTTAGCATAGACACAAACCGTGGAAACAAGTCAAAAAGATCCGTTGTCAGCTAACTACAAGAGTTTATCACTGTGAGAAAACAGAAGTTTTGCTGCTAAATCATTTGTGAATGAAATTCGACCCCACAACCCTTAAAAGTTACATTCAGGTTAGTGAAAAAAACATTGAGAAAAACACTGTCTCAAGCTTCAGGAGATAGACATCTGTCAAACCGGTTCATACCTGATCGAAAGAGCTAGCTCATCCCGTTTCGTTGTTTAATTCAAAAGTTTCCCCAGCTAAGTGGACGGAGAGGGGCTCTTTCTGAATAACACATAGGCATTAGGGCGGGAAGTGACGTCGACCAAAAATCCTCATGAAACCCTGGCTCTTTGATTTGTTTATTTAGCACTGTACAATGTGCCTAGATGTGTTTTTGCGGCCTTATTTCAATCCTAAAGTTATGCAAAAATGAGAAAACCAATACATAATTTTGAGTTATCATTCAATTGGCAAGAGTAAATAAGACATTTGATATTTCAGGCCATCACTTTAAAAATAAATACAATTCAGACCAATAAAAATAGATTGGATAGATAGTTTTCCTTCCCTAAGCTGATCAGAACAAATACATGATAAAAGTGAACACTCTTTAAAACACAGAAGAGATCATACATTTCACGAACAAAATATTTTTCATAACATGTCTCCAAATTTATTTTAAATCACAAATTGACTTAGTAATACAAACAGATCTATTCATTTCAAAATTGCAGAATTCATTTGCCCCTTCTCTTCAAAGTGACATTTCAGCAGCAGATTTTTATTTATTTATTTATTTTTTATGTTTGAAAATTTACTACAACAACACAACAAGTATGAAGGAGTCCTAATTTGTGAAGCATTCTGCTGGTCTCACACTGGATCCAGTCCATACTCTGCTCCGGTACTCCGGGTTGTTTCCGTTTCAAGGAACTTTTTCCGGAATGCCGGAGTGCTCTGGAGCCATTTTTGGTGAAGTTGTGAAAACAAGATACAACAAACAGGAAACCAAGCAAGCGCGGGTGAAGTTCTACTACAACAAATATGCCGACATGCATGACATATACACAAATGTATAACACAGAGGGTGTAAAAAAACGTCCCGTACTTACCCATTGTGCGGCAAAAAGTCAAACAGAAAATGAAGTGGTAAGTCAAAACTCGGCGCAAGTTTCTTTTTTACATATCATGTGCTCTGATCGCGTAAATCCAAGTTGACGTGAACTCGTGGTCCGAGTAGCAGGGTCCGTAATACGCAAATTCTAACAGTGTGAGTGCCACCGCGATCGATCTGAGGATGTGAGCAGGTTAGCCATATCTAGACATGGATGTATGTGAAGGTGAAACAGTTGTAGACAATAAGATACGCAAACATGAATCGATCCAAATGATGAAGAAATGCTGTAAAAGAACAAGTAACAAGTCTTCTTTAAAGCTGTTTGATTGTTACTGTTATTCAGCAGTTTGTCTTCATCTAAATTCACCGTCATGAGTTTCAGTTAAATGTAGCCTAACTCCAACAAGTTAACTCACATAATTTCTTCAGTATTTACTTCTGCGCGCCGCTGCGATCACAACAAAACACCTGTAATTTAATGTTCTCTAACACAAACAAAGACAACAATTACGATGTTGCACAAAGTTGATTCTGATGAAAGAAGAGATGGAAAAAAAAGCAGAGAAAAACAGACAATAGAAGGGGTCTCAGCGGGAGAGCAGGAATACCCTCTTTATCGACAGGGGAGTGTAGAAATGTACTGATTACAAAGAGATGGGGGGCCTGGAGGAGAACAGGTGTGCTGCGGACCCCCTCCTGGGACCTCTCCAGCACCCAGGGGTCCGCAGAGGGAGGGACGCAGGATGATGGGACGGGGTGCGCGTGGGGGGAAGAAGAGAGGAGAGGGAGAGCAGGGCAAAGCTTAGCTCATTAGAGAGAGTTTGCTTCTGATAACTCACCCGGGCCTTTGGGAAGAAACTAATCATCGCACTGGGACCAGCAGCCAGTTAGAGCTGAGGTGGAGGTAGAGAGGGTCTTCTGCAGCTTCAGGAGAGCTACAGAAGGAAAGAATCCAGAACTAGCATCAGATATAAGTAAGAAAAGATATTGAAGAATGTTGGTTGTTTGTGATCAAATATTGGTGGGAATTTTGAGAAGTGGTTCAAAGTTTGGCTCGTATCTCACAGTGACAAATGATTCTGTTCTACTGCTATAAGATCGAACGTGAGCTTGGCTTTGATCAACTGGGCCAATATTTCAGAATCTTGATAGCAGAGTGAGATGTCCTGTCACCGCATTATGATATTTTTTGTCAGACTTGTAAAACAAAAGCACTGGCAAGAAATTGTTCGGGAAATTGTTCCTTATTTCATTTTGAAACTTTCATTAATGCAAAAAACACCTTTAGCATCTTGCACTAGCTTTCGTTAAACGGTAAAACAACTTTAACACACAATATAGGGCCTGGTGATCAATCAAAGCTACTTGAATCAGTAAAATTTACAGAGATACCAGACTTTAAGAAGCAATTTTTTCTTCTTTTTTTTCATTTTACAAGTAGAGATGATGTACATGTTTCTCTAAACTGTCTATACATTATACTGAAGTCAGTCAGTACCACCATGTTTGTTTTGATTCATTTGGGCATTGCACATTTACTTCCACCCAAACCAGAGTTCTGTGCTGTGCTTGATTCGTAATAGCCCAGGACTATAAGGCCTACATTTTTTATCATGAAGCAAAAGAGAACACTAACAAATACTTGTATATACCTAAAACATCATAACTGTGGCCTTTTTTTCTCAACAGTTCATAAACAGACTCCTAAAACCTAATATAATATATTTGAATATGTATTTGCATTATAATATATGCCCAACATATTATAAAACATATCCAACACAAACAGTGGAAACAAGTCCAAAAAGTTATGTTGTCAGCGAAGAGTGTATCACTGTGTCTTTCTCAAATGTCAGTGGGTGTGATTAACAGATTAATTAGCCAATCAGGGATGTGCTTCGTCTCCTGTCTGAAAACCAACATGGCTGATTAAGACAAACAATAAAAAAATAAACTGTATATATATATATCTGCAGAATCAATGGGCAAAGCAAAAAAACTATTTTAGTGTGAGGTGAGTGAAGTTAGATTTTGGTCTAAATAACTGACGGCCAATCAGCTCTTTTGTTTCATGTGCATCACACAAATAAACTAATCTGATTGCCCGGTATGTTGTGGAGTTAATCTTTATTGCAGGCGGGAGGTGTGATGACCAGACCCACTCTTTGCAATTTGCTGAACGAGCTCTAGTCAGTCTGTCTTCTCAAAAAGTCTTGAACAAACTGTATGCAACTTGCGGTATTCTGATGCATTTTAGAGGCTTTATTCACAATAGATGCAAATTGTTATGTGCAGTTAATTGGCACCACTATCAAAACTAATCAACATTTCGGGCTTTGAGAGTTTGAGATTCTTCTTTAGAGCAATCAAACAGAAATGATCTTACAAAGAAGTGTCCGAATGAAAAGGTTACACAGAACATACAAACTCCTCGTGGCCATGGTCCATCACAATCCAGGAATCAAACGTTGGAACATTCTTTCGGTGTGAAGCAAACAGTTAACCACCACTGTTGCCAATCAGAAACCTTCTAAGTTTTGTAAATACACCGATGCACAAACGCCTGGCCACTTCAAACGCTCTGATAGAAAACGGATTTTTGCAAGTTTACAAATTGATCCGTCTAATTTGTCTTTTGGCTGTGAATGAGTTGGTACGCATTGTTCTGATTTTGATTGCTTTCAACTCTCCGCTAGTTTACCTCAGAAAAATAAACCACGCAATCACAGACTCTTTCGACGCCTTCCATTGTATTCCTTCGCTCGCCATGTGCCGTACGCTCATCTGCTATTTAAATTAGCCGTCATTAATAAAAAAAAAAAAAACAAGGTAGCAGCTGCAAAGAGAGTACTTCTGTGTGTAATGAGTCGCCATTTCGGAGGAGTTTTGTCCCAGGACTTGAAAGCACGACCCTGGTTGAATTGGCATAATTAAATCTAGCCGTTTTCTGCTTGCCAGTTAAAACCATTGTTCTCGAAATCAAATTAAGGAAACATGCAAGAATCGGCAAAAATTCCTCAAACTTTTTTTTTTTCTTCCTTTTTTTTCTTACTCTCTATCGGCGCAGCGTTACATCTCTCCATTTGGGATCTGGAGTGCCACTACAGTTGAATTTAGCCTGACTAACATGATAGGATGAAAAGGCTCCAACCGCCAAGGACCAAGGGAAATTCACAATGGCGACGCCGGGATCTGAGAGCTCTTCACGACTCCTGCTGAGGAAATCTACCGCCGGCGACAATAAAACACCAACGCTGTATGTCAATAATGGAAAAATAGCTGTGCGGTTGCTAAAGGTGGAGAAGAATTGGATAAAATAAGCTTCTGTGCGTGTTGAGTTTGGAATTTTTGACAATATGTGGTCTAAAGTTGCAATGGAGGAAAGTTAATAAGTCTTCAATGTCAAGTGCAAATGTCCTCATGGAATTTTTTATTTATTTTTTTATGGTTTATAAAGCATAGAATGTAATAATGTCCATCTTTCAAAATGAAGACAGCCAACATTCCTGTTTGAAAGTCTTCATAGTGTCCATTAGAAATATGCAAGGTATGTTTTGATAATTTATGCATCAATTTTGTTATTAATTGAAGAAATCTGAGATGGTGTGTATAGCATTTGTTGTGGGTCCAACACTAACTTTTCTCCATAGAAATATTACTACTTTGGATGGAAACTTCCACACTACAGTTTTAACTTCAAGCAAAAAAATAGATATATGGAGAGGTGCAGAAACAGGCCCAAGGATATGTTTTGAAGGTAACTTTTGAGCCATAAAACACTTAAATGAATTGACTTGTAAATTAAGTTGGAAAATGCTTCTAATAACCTTATAACATTATTATGTCCATGACACAAGAAGGCAACAAACCTTCCATGAAACTGATAAAGATACTTTTTTCAAACTGTTTTCAAACTTTTTACTTTTTTTTTTTATTATTAAAATTGTTGCTATGACAGATCCCAACATAGAGTAACTATGACAGCACCTTTAATGGAGCAGAAGTTTGCTTGAATGTTGCATTAGCCTCATCTTCCAGATGGCCAAAGAAATGTTACTGGTTGAAAATACTGATGACACTGTTGGAAATACAGACGATGTATAAAAATATTGTCTGGTCACTATGTCCTCTTTTGATTCAGTGGGCATGATTGACAGATTGATAGCCAATCAGGACATTCGTCTCCCATATAAAACAGCAGGCTGCTATGTAAAAAAATACATTGAAAAATCTGGACAAATATCACGTGGGACTGAAAAACATTGTGGTTTTCTGCAGAATCATTGAGTGAAACAAAATCTGATTTTAATGTGAGGTGAGTGAAGATAGATTTTGGTTTAAATGACAGACGACCAATCAGCTTCTTTGTTTCATCTGCATCACACTAATAAACTAATCTGATTGCCCCATAAATTGTGGACTTAATCTGAAATGCAGTCGGGAGGAGTGGTGGCCAGACCCACTTTTTGCATGTCTACTTGCCTGTTTTCTTGGAAAAAGTTTATTGACAAATCACCTTATTTTGCCCCGCCCACTTTTCTTGGCAATGCACTTCCTGTTTTGTAGCGTTTAGCCTGTAGCATTAAGCCACTGGGTTTATTTTAACCGTCACTATATTTCTATTTGAGGTTTCCCTGACATACAAGCAAAGATATTAGCTACCTTAACAAAGAGTGGGTGGGACAGAATAAGGTGAATAGAGTCCGAACTGCAGATGACATCACAGCATTCTAAATGCAAAAATATATGGGTGTCAATGGTCAAAAAAGACTGTTTATCTTGTAGCTCAAAAACAAAACCTAAAACAGGTCAAATCGGCTGCAGTTTAACAAATGAAACAAATGTAACTCTAAATATTGAGTTTGTATTTGACATTCAAAATGATAAAACCGAGAAAATATTCGTTTAAAACAACAGGAACACATAAGATTTTATTTGACAGATTCATAAATAAGTCATAAATAGTTGAACTCACTACCTTTCAATCCATAATTATGATGGTTTTGAGTTTGTTTATTCAGGTAAAATGTGTTCTTTGGCCAATAAAATGTCCTAAATCTCCAACTACTGCTAGCAAATCGGCTAGCTAAGCTCTGCGCAGCTACAACAACATTTAAAACACTACTGTTAGTTTACATTTTTCCACATAAAGCTCTACTGACAAAAATTAGGCCAACGTAACCTAAGAAACACAATTCATCAGGAGTTCTTCTTTCATGTTGGTTTAATTTAATGACATAAATAATTAGATTTTTTAATGTCGCCCTACAAAGTACATGAAAGACCTTCGAAACAATGAACCATCCAAAGACTTGTGAAAAACCTGGCATCACAGCTGTAACCGCGACAAGGATCATTTCCGCTTCCCAATGATTAATTTGAATTTAATATCTTAAATCAAAACCTAATTAATTTAAATACACTTCTGATGGTGTCCTGCGAGTTATACACATGCTGTTAATTAGATGTAGGCTAATGTTGTGTTCCCCCCCTCCCATAACGTAATTAAAACAAAAGATCCTAACCTCAGTGAACCAGTGCTGTGCGGCCCGCGACAGAAGGAGCCGTGATGGTGGCTGAGTAAAGTATGATTGGTCGCTTCAGAGTCTGGAAGTGACAAGGAGAAGGATTTAGGAGGGAAACTATGTAAACTCAACAACAACACAGGGATTCAGGGAAGAAATGTGACTGGAGCTTGTGTGGGACTACATGGATGTGGTTAATAAGTGAAACATTTGTGGAATAAATGTACTCTTTGTTAGACGTAAATATAATGGTTTAATTGTGCATTGTGTAACTTGCCTGATTGACTCCATGATGGTGCTATTGCTTTGCTCTGAATGTCCTATACACTGCATAAATCTGGAATATTTTTCACTATGGATGTTTTATGGCTCAAAAATACTTTGAGAAACATGTTTTACTATACAGGGATTTTATGTTTATCATCACAGGCAATGCACGTGCACCCGTTATGCAGAAAGAGCTGCTGTTCATAGACACAAACAGTGGAAACAAGTCGAAAAAGCACCATTATCAGACTACAAGAGTTTATCACTGTGAGAAAACAAAAGGTATGCTGCTAATTCAACATTTGTGATGAAATTAACCTCGACCGTAAAAGTTACATTCAGAGTGAAAAAACGACGAGAAAAACTCTGTCTCAAGCTTCAGGAGACAGACGTCTCAGATCGGTTCATATCTGATCGAAACAGTTGCTCTTGTCCCGTTTGTTGTTTTATTTAAAGTTTAAAGGAAAGTTTTCCAACATGCTAACAGGAAAACAAGTCTTTCTGGCTTAAGCATGCATAGTTATTAAAGTCAAAGAGAAACTTTTTATTGGCAAAGCAATAGATACAATTGTAGTGCATCATGTTGGGGGCGTGGTCTGTTGTTGGTAACAAATTATATGTGTTTTAAGCACAACTCGTATGCTTTAAGTGCAACGCATATGAGTTGAGTCACAACTGAGTTGTTGGTGCGCCGTGCAATTAAAATCAATTAATTTGTAGAAGTTACAGCAGTCAGTGCTAGAATCAGGGTGGCATTTAGCTAGAGCGCCATTGCTTGGTGCCTTTGCATTTTATTTAGCACAATATAACTCAAGAGTCTCAGACTGCATTGGGCCAAGCTCCAGTCCAGCTCTGGGTAGTCCTGACTTTCCATTTCTTGAAATTCTTCTACGGATTCTTTTCACTGGATGGATTTTCACCGAACCGACAGAGCCCTCCTTTTCCTTCCAAATAATCAATTCCTGAATTAGTACACTGAGTCATGCCAGGATCAAACCATGACAGCAGCACGAAGGAAAACCAGACTGAATGTGAGCTGCTGTCACAAGAAAAACAAGACTGAAGGTGCTTGTCATACCAGATGTAGTCTGATACAAGTGCTGAAGCCACAGTTGCAAGATAAAAACATTTTGGCTAAATTGTTGTTAACTTATGCACAGTTTTATCTCATTGTAACTGATATTTTCGTCTACAGATTACTCAAAAAGCCACATATCATTAGGTGGTTATGAAAAATTAAATGAACTGAATAAAAAGAAAACTGCACCACAAAATAAGTGTAAGACATGTAGCTCATCTGCATGTGTGGTGAAAGTGCATTCACACATACATCACCCGATAATGAAAGTAAAGTTTAGAATTGGCAGAGTGTCCTGTTTGTGACGTGCCGCCGCTCTGCTGTAAACACGAGCCGCCAAACTGCTTCACAACCAATTAAAAGTTGAACAAGTCCATTATAAAAATTCTACTGTCTGTATCCAAGCAAAACAGCAGAAATATTAGTTATTAATTGATATCCATTCAGCGTCACTTTAATTTGCGAGGTAACACAAAGCATATGCCTGTAAACCGCAATTTATTCTGCTCCTGTTCCAAAGTCATCTGCAGGAGAAAACAGCTCTGAGTTTGAAAATGAGCTTGACAAAGATGTCCAATTAACATACAGGTAACAGCCGCTTCTCTTTGTTCCTTTGTCAGAGATTTTTGTACAGATGTTTTTAGACACAAAATTACTTCAGTGTGACCTTGGAATTTAAATAAAAGTAACATACTATTCAAGTTTAGAATAATAGATTAGATATAAGATATTGGGATACTGGGATAAGATAAGATTTGAGGTGTTAAGGCTGTGATTGTCAGAGGTGAAAGAATTGGACTGAACATATAGAATGTTGTCTTCTAAATCCAGAATGATTTTTTTTGTGCAATTTTGAATTGATTAAAACATACTATACCTTGCAATAAGATGTGTCGCCACAAGAAACGACCAATATGCTTAGCTGAAAATGTGACTTCAAATTGGACTTAAGGTGGACTTTAAGCTTATATGGAGATTATTTTTGCTTGGCTAATAAAATGCTACACAGCAAGCCTTTAGAATGAAATGTCTACGTCTGGTGCAGCCAATTACAAGTATTCTTTGTGGAGACTCACACCGGGCTCACTCTGCATCCAGTCATACTCCAGTTCGGCAGAGTATGAGAGGCTCTCACACAGCGATCCGTCCAGTCCGGCAAGCCACATGGCTCTACTCTGGTCATCCGAATCTTTTCTGTTGGAAGGAACTTTTTCTGGACTGTTGGAGAGCTCCGAAGCCCTTTTTGGTGAAGTTGTGAAAATAAGACAGGACAAATAGGAAGCACATGTTAAGTGAATCCAGTGGTTATCAAAATAAAATCATTACACTACGAGTGCTAAAACAAATGCATTAAAATTCTGGACATAGAGGTATACACAAGACAAAGGATGTAAAGAATCGTCCCATTAAGGAATACATTTTTCTTGCATTGCTCTTTTAAATAGGTCCAGTACAACTGTGGCTATAAAGTCACTTAACGTGTATGAAGGGAAAGGATGATGACTTTAGTGTGGCTTTGAGAGGCTTCACCTTGACAAAGCACAATGCAAAAAGGTTCTTTCAAAAAATAAGAACATTTTGCTTATTTTGAGGTAAAAATGTCTTATTACAAGTGAAATAATCTGCCAGTGAAGTAAGAACATTTGTTAACCTAGTTTTCTTAAAACAAGACAAAATGACAAATCTTGTTTTGAGCAGAAAATGCTAGCTAAGTTCACTTGACAAGATTTTAAAGCAAATCTATTATTGATTCAAGCAACTATGGCTTAAAACATACAGATTTGCTTAAAATACGTTTTTATATCTAGATAAGGTAAATCAGGAGAGAATATCTTAAAACAAGTCAAATATTCTTAGTAAGACTTGGTCTTATTCAGTGAAAAACATCTTAAAATGAGTCTTTTAAGATTAATAATCCTAATTCATGTAATTTTATCAAAGTTAGATTTTCCTTTTTGCAGTGATGTGAAACCATAAATCAGCTGTTACAGACAAATACAATATTCATTCATTCATTTTCTGCTTATTCCTGTTTTGAGTTACAAATAACGAGCGCCGCCTGGTGAATTTTGGGCCTTCGACAGGGAAACAACTCATCACAGGGTTAACACATAAAGACAGACACAGACAGACTATCACTTACTCTCTCCGAGGAATGTACACTTGACCTAAACTTGCCTGTTTTGGTGGTGGGTTAAAGCTAGAATACCTGGAGAGAACCCACAGTAACACAAAAAGAACATACACATTCCACCCAGAGAGACTATGAGCTGTTGACTTGACTCGAGCCGAAGCCTGAGCTCTATCATGCACTCCACAAATACAATACTTACTTTTTAATTCTTACTTGAGTCACTTCTTAGCCGACTTCTTCTACTTGAGTAATTTTAATCTGAAGTACTTACACGAGAACACTTTTAATCCAACTCCACCTCAACCTTTACCGTCCGTGTCCATTATGTTCCACTGATGTACCCATTAACTACAGTAAACGTCCAAGAGCACACTGTCATTTTAACCCTATCAAACTCACTCATTTCACTCCTAATGTTCAGCCCATGAAAATCAGCCATTTTGTCTCCTTCTAGTGCTCCTCATGCCTCAATTACGGAGCGGCAGATACACTGTTCCAGCCTAATTCTGCCCTTTGGATTCTGACTATAAAAAGCAGTCAATTTTGCGGCGGATTCGGAGGCCAGTGATGAGAGTCCGGGTCAATGTGCTCACTTGGCACCCAGGGTTAATTTCCTTTGGTAATATCTCAGCCACTTATGCCCCTATTATCTCTAAGAGGGTCCCACAGAGGCTGCACTAAGTCAGGCCGGTCTGTGTTTCAGCCCAAGCACAGGACGAGGAAAAACAACAGGCACATCTTCTGAGGAGGAGATTCGAGAGGTCGTCTGTGATGTATTTCTGCTTAATACATTAAAGTTATTTTGTGAGATTAAGGACGATACATATGTCTAAAGACTGTACATTTTAAGTTTTAGATTGCATTTAGTTTTAATTCACTTTGCATTGACACAAAGACCAAAAATAATTAAATATAATCAGTTTTGCCGATATAATAGTAATGATTATTACTTAAAAGGTCTAGTATTATGAGTTATTTTAAAAAAAAATCTTCACTGTAGTGTTCTTTCTTCCTCCTGTCTTTCCTTTTCTTTATCATCTCGCTTTTCTCCTCTTCTCTTTTTCTTCTTCCTCCTATGCTTTCTCATCTTCATCCCTCCATCTCTCATTCCTTATTTTGTTTCTCCTTCTCCTCTCACCTGTTTTTTATTTTCTCTTCTTCTCTTGCCTTTATCTCACTGTGTCTCCTTATCCTCCTGTTCTTTCTCTTCTTTCTTTTGCTCCATCTCCTCTTCCTCCTGTCCTCTCTCATCTTCATCTCTCTTCTTCTTCCTCTCACTCTCTCTCTTTCCTCTTCCTTTCGCTGTCTCATTTTCCTCGTCTTTTCTGTTGCTCTTTCTCCTTTTCTTCTCTCCTTCTCACTCTGTCTCCTCATCCTCCTTTCATTCCCTCTTTTCTTCCTGTCGTCCCCTACTTTTCCTCTCTCTCTGCTCCTCTTTCTTCTCTCACTCTCTCTTCTTCCTCCTGCCTTCCCTCCTCTTGCTTTAGTTCTCTCTTCTCTCTCTCCTCTGACTCTGTCTCCACTTTTGTCCTCTCTTCTCTTCCCTTCTATCTCTCACCTCCTCTCTCTCCTGTCCTCTTTCCTCTTCCTCCTGTCCTCTCTCCTTTCCCCCTCTCTCTCCCCCTTTCTCTCCTTCTGTCTCTACTTTCTGTCTTCTCTCCTCTCTCTCTCTCCTCTTCTTCATGCTCTGTCTCCTTCTCCTCCTGTCCTCTTTCTGCTTCCTTCTTCCTCTTACCCTCACTATTCCTCTCCTCTCACCTCTTCCTCTCTCTCTTCTTCCTCCTGTCCTCTCTTGTCTTAATCACTCTTTTTTCACCTGACTCTCTCACCTCTTTCTCCCTTTCTCTCTCCTCTTCCTCTCCTTCTGTCCTCTCTCTGCTTCCTTCCTTCTCTCTTCTCTCATGCTCTGCCCTTCCTCTACTGTCCTCTCTCTGCTCCTCCTCCTCTTTCTCCTTTACTTCCTCTTCTCTCTCTCTTCCTCCTTTCCTCTCTCCTCTTTCCCTCACTTTTTCTCTTTCCCTCTCTTCCTCTCTCTTCTCCTGCTTCTACTCTTAATCCCCTGACTTTCTCTCCTCTTCTTGCCCTTCTGTCGCTTTCTCCTGTCCTCTCTGCTTCCTTCCTTCTCTCCTCTGTCACCTCTTCCTCATGCTCTGCCTCCTTCTCCTCCTGTCCTCTCTCCTCTCCCTCTCTCTCTCCTCTTCCTCTGTCTTCTCCTCTCTTCCTCTCTCCTCTTTTTCCCCTCCTCGTTCCCTCTCTCTTCCTCCTGCTCGGCGCTGCTCCGGTCGTCCCCTCCTGCTCCTGACTTTAGAGAACAGAAGCCGGCTTAGAGGGGCACCAGGAGACAAATCAATAAGGCATGATTTATTGATCAGTAAAAATGATGGCACTCATTAGCCCCCAAAGGGACCCCAGCGCTAAGCAGATGACAAAATGTCAGCACCCTTGGCCCTCCCTCCCTCCACGGCCACAGCCTCTCACAAAAACACCACCTCGACCGACGGAGCGCTTCGATACTGAGGAACGCCGTTATGTGACGAAATGTAAATGACCTTTGGAAATACATGAACAATTAATCTATAATAGTGATTGAAATTATTACAAGTGTATGACTTATGTCAGACAATCAGCTAACTAAATATTATAGGAACAATATTTGTGTTGAATCGTTGGTAAATTCAAATGCATGTACTGAAACAATTGTAATATGTATATATTCACAACATATTAAATCAGTATGACACAAAAATATTAAAGGACAAATAGTGAGAACAAATGCAGAAACATGTCTTTAGTATAAGCAAGACTAAAACGTTGTGAAAATCACATACATTTTTTATCTTATATAATGGTAATAATAAAATACAATTCCATCTTTTGAAAAATGAACACATCTAAAATCAACTTCTAGCAACATATTTTAGTTAAAGTCAAATTTGGATTGAGTCACACATGTTCACACATTTTTGTATTTTCCTGCAGCTGATACTCAAGTGCTCAAAAATCCCTGTTTTCACCTACCACCTTTCCCACCCACTTATCTGTATTTACTCCAACAATGAAACCAAGTTAATTAAAATGTGTTGCTGTTTGTTTGCTTGCTTACAGGTACATTTTATAAGTTTATAACAAGAAGCAAGCAGTTCCTAAATGTTGTGTTACCTGTATATACAAACAAATGTCTGATCTACATAGATTACAGTATATTACATGAATGCAAAAGCAATTGGGAAATAATACTTTGTCAAATTTTCACTATTTTACAAATTACAATTGTTCTGTGATGACTTTATGTATACAAAAAAAAATTTAATTAATTTACTAATTTTAAATAAAGGTAAATGTTCTGATGTATGAAGCATTTAAATGGTATCAAAAAAAGCATTGTGGAATATTTTTTATGTTTCATTGTTTTCATTCTTATTTTCTCAAAGTTACATTTCAATTGATTCATGCATCTTGAGTGATCTTGTATTGTTCTGCAGCGGTTACTTAAAGGAACTGCATGTAAGATTTTAATGTCAGATTTCATAAAATGACTTATGTGTGTCACAGATAAAAGGTAAACATGTTCAAATGTAATCTGATTTTATTGAAAGTCATTGCAAATCATGAGTTATTCTTAATTCAAAAAGCAACGGATGTGGTATTATTTTTATGTTTGCATTTGGTGTTTTGGTTTCAAGAAGATTATCCAATCAGAAAGCAAAATAACCTCAAATGACTCTCTCCTGGGTGCAGGTGGTTTGTAGAGTCTGCAGATGATTTGAACTATGAGTCAGGAACATATTTGAGTTT
This sequence comes from Mugilogobius chulae, assembly GCA_038363315.1. Taxonomy (NCBI): domain Eukaryota; kingdom Metazoa; phylum Chordata; class Actinopteri; order Gobiiformes; family Gobiidae; genus Mugilogobius; species Mugilogobius chulae. The sequence continues at coordinate 18,412,264 of CM076406.1, read as the reverse complement.
GAAATGATGTTGCACCACAACTTTCGTATGCTAACAGAAAATCATGCACCCTGAAAAAAAGTGATTGTCGTGTGATTACCCATGATTCATAGAAAAGTTTCCAATCTTCAATGTTTGGACCATTTTACTCTCTGGCAACCCAAGGACACTTGTGATTGTAATACTTTCTTTTCAAAGCATTAGTTGTGCATCTTACAAGGTTTCTTTAGGTGCTCAGGAACACCTATCCCCGCCCACTTGTGTTTGTTTCCTTGGGTTCAGAATTGTCATGTAGTCACTTCACAACTATAAAAATGAGTAGAACAATGACCAGAACTTAAAATGCTAATTTTACGTTAAAAAAACAGCAACACAGTAAAAACATAACAAGCTTCCGTTAAGATTAACCCTGATTTGTGCTTTCAAAAAAAGTAATTGCCCTTTTTGCATCGTCCACTTACACTTAGAACTTTTACTTGACTTCCTTAATAGCAAAATCTTGAATTACTTACAGCTCCACCACAACATCCTGTACACAGTAATCTCCCGGTCCAACGTCGCTGAAATATCCTCCAATAAACTTTTAAAATCTCTTAACTCCCAAACAGCACACGGCTCAAGTCTGGCACTGGCCTTGTCTCCATAAACCACTGTATTGTGTTGAAAAGGAAGCATGGCAGATGAGGGATTTGATGAGGAGAGAGAGAGAGGGAGGGGTGGTGTGGGGTGGGGGGGTGCGGGCGATCAAATGTGTTTTTAATTAATTCAAGACACTGCAGTGAAACTTTGCTTTAATTAACCATTGGGTCAGCAGAGCCCCTTCGTCTAACCAGGCCCATCTTTGCGCCTTATGTTCCCGCAATGATTTTCCTGGCACCCCCCGCCGGCTCATCTACGCACTCACGAGTTAACAGAGGCGCTTTTATTCCGCGTCTGAAAAGGAAAAAGATGTGGCGACGCCTGATCAATAACTACAAACAAAAAGCAGAGATATTGGAACGGGGTAAATGAAAATGCCCCTCGCTGCGATGATTGCTTTAGTTTTCACAGAGAATAGGATTTTCTGCTGCTCTTTTGATTCTCCTGTGGACTTATACAAAGCGCTTGAATAGGAATTTGCTAACAAGGATCTGGTTGCATAACTTCAACATCACTTTTTGATAGTCTATGCTTTTTTGTTTAGTTTTTTATGTTGTCATTATCTGTGAAAAACAATTACATTAAAGGACAGCGTCATATATGCCTTTTAAAGTGAACAGTAGGTCCAATTTGACCAAGTATTACGAGACTAAAAGGTCTCTCAGGTCTCTTGTGATGCTAAGGCCTTTTTAGATTTCTGTTCTGCAAATGTGTCAAACCTGAAATGAAGCAGAAATAAGCTAAAATAGACTCTCTACAGATTCTTCCCCACACTCGCGCGACATAAGACGTGCGCTCGCATTGCTCTGGGGGCTGTGTACAAGGGTGCATTGGTTTTAGGCACTTTCTAAGTCTTGCAAGATTGACGTGAGTCCCGCCTCGCGTCAAACTCGCGTCAGTGTATGGCAGGGTGAGAGGCACTCACTGGACACATTATCCAGTCCGGTAATTGTGCAAAGATCCGGCGAATACTTAAAGTTTGAAGGAACTTTCACCACAACTGTTTTCCATTAACAAATAATGAGTTCTCACTAGAGAGAGTGTAGTCTGAGTCTAATGTCAGGTGGCTCATACCAGCTCACTGAATTGAGCTGTATACACAACCTGATCTCACAAGAAAGCGTATATATCACGGCATTACAGGACATGTCAAAAGTGTAGGATTAGTACGATTTCACTCCTTTTTTGCGTAAATATGACACATGTTGTAGCCCTTGTTCATTTCTATGGTGGTTGTAAAAGTTTTTATGTTTTGTATTGTTTATGAATATTAAAATCCTTAGCCTAAAAAAATTGTCTCCACTTGGCTTCCAAACCAATTACAAAGCAATACTGCCTGTGATTGGTCCAGCTCATACTTGTATGATGGGGGTCCCCCTGATGGATCCTCAAGAGTTTGCAAAAGTCAAAAATATCACAAAAATCCATGAACCAGGTCAAACCCATTAGCCACCTAAACCATTTTTATAAAAAAAAAAAAAAAAAAAGTACCTGTTCTTACACTCCTTGGGCCTTGGCACAGTTGGCTGTTAGAATCACAAAAAGCTTCATTTTTTGCTGTGACCAAACGCTAAAGGTGACATCAAACTGGTGATGTCCAGAGTTTAAACAGTTTATAGTTTATTTAGTCCAGGATGCAAAATAAGAACTAAGACAGAATGTGTAAATAAACTAGGACTAACCCAAATGTGGACAAAATATGATTTTTTTCAATCTTTGGATTATGGGGCTGCTATTAGATCATTAAGAGAGCATCTCACTGGCCTTACCAAATTATGACATGATATGTTGTGCTGAATTTAATCACATAAAGCAAAACCATCATCTACACAGTCAAAGTAGAGCAAAAGCTAACATGACTATCTCTCTTCACACAAGCTTATACATTCCCTTGCGGACACCTCTGCTGTTCTCCGCTCGCCCTGCTCCGCTCCATAATCGCTCATGTCCGGCCCTTGTGTTTGCTCCTGTCTCCGGTGGGACAGGGGCGCAGGCTGAGCCCCAGGAGGGGAGGGGGTGACTGGACGCTCCATCACCCACGGGCTCTGCTCGGATGATGCATGGAGAGAGGCAGGACATGGAGCCTGGACCTCTGAGGCCAAAAAAAAAAAAAAAAACGCCACACGCAAACACTATCAGAGCGGACGGACTTACGGTTTATGAAGAGGCTGCGACCTGAGCCAGAAGTCAAGTGGGGTTTTAAAACAGGGAAGTATCTACCAGTACTCTGGACAGAAGTCAAAGCAAATATAAACATACTCATTTTATGTAAATAGTCAGGCATTGTTTTTGATAATAATTGACCAATCAAATTATTTATGTGATAGATTCTTATTTTTAAATACTAAACTTTTCAATTTGGTGTTTTATTGTTCAAACACAAACCATTCAACTCAATTTGCGTTCATATTTCAGCTCTCTAACTCTGCGTTCTTCAGTCCCGACGCCTGTTCTCATGCTTCAGGGACTTCTCTACTGTGACCTAGTAGCAAACTTTCACATCACTGGCTGGCAAAAGAAACTGCTTGGGATATGTAATGGCAACCCGATCTCGGAAGAAAACGTGTATATACGTACCACGACATAACAGGACATGTCAAAAGCGATTAGCATGATTTCAAGCCTTTTTTGCATAAACATGCCACACGTTGCCTTATTCTAATCTTAACCTGCCAAGCCCCAGCCCTAAACTTACCCAGTTTAGTAACTTGAAGCCTAAATATCTCCACGCAGCTTCAACCAAAACTCCTGTATATTTCACGCTATAAAATATCATGTTTATTTTACGCAAAAAAGGCATGAAGTTGTGCTAATTGCATGCTATTTATGTGTCGTGGTATACTGTATATGCTTTCTTGTGATACTGTGTTGGTAATGGATTGCTCACATTAATCTATTAAAAAGTCATCATTGTGCAGTTTAAACCAGTGCTGAGCAACATGACAAAGAAGACTTACAGAGAGCAGATTCCTGGAGGAGGAGAAGTGACAAAGTTGTGCTATAGCTACCAAGTAAGTAATAGCCAACTTGCCTGGGATCCAGAGCCAACGCTTCAGCAGATAGCAAAATTGGGTCTGGTCACCACTCCCCCCACCTGTGTTTCTAGAACCAAAGACACAGGGACATTTTCTTTAGGCTTAATGGGTACGTTTAGGCTTCAAGTTACTTAACTGGTAAGTTTATGGTGGGGCTTGGTTAAGATTAGATTTTGTTATTTTTCATAATATTAACACATCTTTGCACAAACCAAGAATAAACTGAGGCTATATGCGTGTTATATTGCTCCAAAAAAGATGTGAATCATGTTAATCATACGCTTTGACATGTCCTGTTATGTCGTAATATACTGTATATACACGTTCTTGTGAGATCGAGTTGATTATATATTGTCTGGAAAGGTCTACAGGTCAAAGTTATACAGCTACACTCACTAAATGCACTTAATCACTCTTTCAACCTGGTTTGCCATCAGCAAAAACAACCCTACTCGTGGGAACATCGAGAAAATAATATCTGCACTAAAAATTATCTTGGACATTGCTATATTTTCCCACAAACTTAAGCAGCGCATGATCAGTAGCCAGTGGCAACCGTGCTCTTTTTGCACTAACATTTGCTTTAACAAACTAGCTTTAATAATGTTTACAGTACGAACATCTGCCTTGCTTAAGTGAAGGAGATTGAGTTTCAAGCTTCCCGAGGCCGGCCGACCGCAGACTGTCATGACGTTTTGCGCTCTCATTGTGAAAACCCATCGCTCTGGATGAAGATGTGTTAAAACTTGGATACAAAGGCGCTGTGTGTGCTTCCAAAATCGCGTAATGTCTTCCAGCCTCCGCTTAAATCTTTGCCAGTTTGTTGTTTTGAAGCCGTATCATAGGCCCTGCAACATGTCCGCCGTCCTCACATCATGGAAAAACTTACAAGAAGAGGCCATTGGCTGGTAAATAAATAGCAGAGAGCGTGCAGTAGCTTTGGTCGTACAAATATTTAGTAATGGCCCTCCGTGGTTAGCTCTCCATCTGCCTACAATTCACTAAGCTTCTTCAAATAAATGCCCCAACGCGGAATTCCACTCCTGCCGCTTTTGTTGAATTGCCAAACTTATAAAAGCGAAGAGAAAAAAAAGGTTTTATACGCTGGTTCTGTAGGTGTTTAGACGAAATTATATCATATCTTAATTGTGTGTGTGTGTCCGCTTTGCTGCAGGAGGAATGTTACAAGCCAAAGGGGAAGTGGTTTCATCTCTTTAAAATCTACAGGCCGGAGTTGGTGAAAGCTTTATTAGTCCATTTATGTTTGGAGAAGTTATTACCACTCAGGCGGATTTCAGTTTTAGTCGAGAGGGTTTCTAACTGAGGAGCAAGGATGGCTTTATGTGGCAGTTTTTTGGTAGTTTGCAGCTGCATTAATACAATCAATAAAACATTTTTCGAGTACGTCAATCTATGTGTTTATATGAGACCCTTAATTTTGAATAAAGATAACTTAATTCTGAATACAAATGTGTTCCACTTTAAAAATACATGCCTACTTAATTAATTTTTTGTTTTATGTTCAAGTGTGCTACAGGAGCTACAAATAATGAAGAGTGGACGGTAGAAAACAGAAAACACAAACCTTTTTAAAGAGGCAGCGGAAAGTTTTGAACAAGGAGACTACAAATTCTCAGCTCACAGAACAATACGTGGAGCCTGATGATATGATAGTCCCATGTTTGAGTCCATGGCATTACAACAATCTCAGGTGATAAAAAAAGACGGTATTCAGCTGATGTGTGTTTTTCCGGTAGATGTAATATCGTGCTCCCCGTCCAATCAGAACTCTTCCAGACCCCAGACGTTAAGCAGAATTAAATAAAGCTGATTTAGCATGGTTTACATGTGAACCTTTATTCACAATTATTTTTTCCATGTAAAGCTTAGAGTTTGTTTTTTTTATTCCGCACTATATAATTTGTGCACGGAAAATCATTTGGCATTTGGCTTGTTTTTGTTCAAAATATCTAACCTCTGTACAAGCATTTCCTGTTAGCGTTAGCATTTAGATACAAACATGTCTCTTTTTAAACGCACAAGTGTCTTGAACTGTACTGCAGATTTATAAACTCCTTAACATGTTTACTGTCACTGTCTGATCTCCTGACTATTTATTGTTTTAAGCTGGTGCAGTGAAAACCTCATAGAAATGAAGTCAACAGGAATGCTCGCAAGTACAGAAGTTAGCTATTTTGAACATAAACAAGCCAACTGAAATTCTGTGCACAGAGCAAGTTGACACTAAACACTAAACCAGCTTTCATTTTAGCTACATCAGGTCCTCAAGCTCAGTTTATAGCAGGAAGATACACATAAGACATGACACAAAACTCTCTCTTAGCTCACCAGCACTGCCCTGTTTGCAGCTCTGTTTGAAGATCCCCAGATGCATATGTACACCATACACTTGTTTTTTTTTGCTTATCTATGATACGAGATGCTGTCCCAGTTCATTTTTATGGTGGAGGAAAAAACTCTAACCCATTTCTGATTGTTAATAAAATTCTAATCTAAACCAACTCCAAGCCTCAGACCTAAACTCAACCATTTTTGTAACTTCAGACTTCAGACAGGCAGTTAGAAAATGTCCCCACATGGCTTCAATCAAAACACAGGTTCATGAAGCTGGGAAAAAAGCATCTCGCATAACAGACACAAAATAAAGGTGTAGAAATGCGCGATTTTAGAAGTTTTATACTTTACTAATGGTTTCAATCACTTTCCATTTCTGGTCTGTTTCTGAGTTTTGAAACTTGGTTCAGTCTTGGTTTTAGGCCACAAAGATGGCACTTGGAATGAACTATGGTGTTAGTTCTTAACAAGTTTGCAAGGCACTGCTCAAGCCATCTTCAGACTTTAAGATATGTACATAAAAGCAGTATATATGTGAGTACTTTTTGCTCAAACGATCGGCAAGTATGTGAAATATAGCAAAAATGCGAGTATCACATTTGCGCGAGGTGTGAGTGAGACAGAATGTAGAAAGAGAAATGGTTTTGGCCGAGTATTGACCAGACGGAGTGCGGAGGGCCTTGATGCTCCCTGTGAGGGTGTTAAGCCCAGGCCCGGGACGCCAGACGGGGGTCACTCCAGCCTCTCAGACTGGGCCGGCCGACAGCGATGGAAGAATGTGCTCCATTGTCCCGAAGCCTTCAGCGTCTCACAGCCACAGTTCTGTTCAAAGGAATAAACTGACCTCAACATACCACCTCCAAGATTAAAACCACAAAACAGCCTTTTTGTCTTTGCACCATTTGGGATTTCTAGAATGTATCTGCACTTTGAATTAATTTAAATCAAGAAAATACCTAAAAAATCAGTTTAGGCATATTTTTATTCAAGTGAAAATTAGTTTGGAGGGTCGTGTCTTTGTCTAATAATACATAGTTTATCTAAAATCCTAAAAGTTGGCAAGTTATTGTTATTGGCTTTAGCAAACCAACACAGTTCACTTCTAAAAGTTGTGAAAAGTACTTTTTATCATCTTAAACAAACAAATCAACAGTACTATTCAAGTCTAAGCTTCTTTGCAGTAGTCATGTGCTTTGCTCACTTATGTAATGGATTATGAGAATCCTGATTATTGGCCACAATGGGTTTAGAAGTTTAGATCTTTCACAACTTATACTGACCTAACAACAACGAGATGCCGTGTAGACTGAGCAATGACAATTAATTTCCTTGGGAAAAGATTAATTTACTATATATAATCATGGCTGCAGGCTTGTATGCCTCATCAATATTCTAATCTACTATCTGGGTAATTGAATTAATTGATCACCCTATACTTTATTTATGTTTCAACATTCTTGGAGGAAAACTTTAGCCAGGCTGGCGTCACACTCCAGCTGCTAGGTCAAGTATCGCAGGACTGCAAACGGTTCTCAAAAAGCAGGAAGTATGGTCATTCAGTCAACAAAGTGGAGTGGTGCCTCCTTTGACTTTGTGTTGTATTAACCTGGAATATGATACTGTACCTTTTAATTTGCAGGTTTACCACTTAGAAACGACAACAATCACTGACACATGTTTATGCTACTTCCTGGACAACAAAACAACCAAAAAGCAGTGATTTGTTACATTTTAAAAAGTCACCAGTGCTGTGAAGCGAACAAACCAATCAGATGATTTCCATGGAGTGAAATGACACCAGCTGATGTGTCAGGCTAGGAAAAATCTTCTTAAAAAGTAGAACCATTAGATCTGACAGTTTGCTTCTTCAATGTGTTGATTTTACTACAAGAAGAGTAAGTAAGTATGCAAGTAAGTATTTCTTCATTCATTCATTTTTTACCACTTGTTCCCATCAGAGGTTGCAGGTGACTGGATCCTATGACAGTCACTTTGGGCCTTAGGCGGGGGAACACCTTGGACAGTTTGCTACTCATGGCTTGGTTAGAGACTGACAACCCTTCACTTTCTCATTCCTAGATCCTGAGATGTTGACTTAGCTCGACCCGGTAGTCAAACCCACAAACTTCTTGTTGGGAAACCAGAGCTCAAACCACTCTCGTACCGTGCACCCTAAGCAAGTCAACTTGAATTATACATTTTCCCAGATAAAATCACAAAGTCCTGACAAGCAACAAAATGCTTGGCTAATCCTCCAATGTGAGATTTGCATTAGAGAAAAGGACACTCCTGGAGACAAAACAACAAGGAAATCGAATTAGCGAAGAAAGAAACAACCAAGTATACCAATCAAATGCCAGGTCAATAAATATCCCATAACATTTGAGGCTACGCTTGTTCAGACCTGGCTAACTTCTGATCTAGTTGAGGCCTTTATTCCTTCCCTAAAACTACTCTCTTCCCCCAAAGTCTTCTAATAAACACCTGCACATGTAAGTGTATGTAAGCAGCCACCGATGGGGATTACGAGTCGGTCAGGGCAGGGTGGGGCTGCTGAGGAGGAGGCAGATTTGTGTAGGGGGGGTGGGTTGTTATGTAGAGACTGTCGACAGCATGTGATCGCCTCAGCCTCGCGACGGAGAGAGCTTTATTTTCTTTTCCCTCTCAAACCCTCTGTTGTCCCCGGCGTCTTTGGGTGCTCAGATCATATGCAAAGCTGTTTTATGCTAATGCCGTGTGTACACTCTTTGGTAAGCAGCGTTTGGACTAGCATACACAAACTACATCACAGACTCTCTCTCCACCTGCCTGCCTGCTTCGTCTCCCCTCGGCAACCAGCGGCGGCATCTTTTTCTCTGGCTAAAGGCGACAGATATACCAGGATGTGGGCGAGAGAAAGAAAGCAAAGCGAAGAGGAATCCACGGAGCTTCTTCTGCCTGCGCAGTTTGTCCATTTAGGGATTGCAATTAAACTAGAAGAAGCGTTAAAGGATTACGTTGCATTTATTGTATACTTTCCCCTCTGCCAATGATTCAAATAAAAGACAGAAACCAACAATGTGCTCATCTGTCTGTGCTTATTTTCTCAAGTTGGGGGAAAGAGAGATTTACCAGTATGCAGAAATGTTGGAATTGCTTCCCATATTTGGACAAGTGATTTGCAGGTATATTGAAATATTTACATGGTTTTGGGGTCCAAGTCCACCCACAAACATGTGCAGAGATGTTTTGAATCAATGTTATCCTTGTATTACTTCTCCAGTGCTGAGACATTGCAGCTAAACTTTATTTTTGGGTAGTTTAGGTAGATCAACACGCTTAAACCTATAATGTGGAGAAGACAAGGTTTTGATTAGGAACAATGACTAAACGTTGTAATGACTTTACCAAAAAAGACTTGGACAATGTTTTGCACTGTTTAAGTCTCCAACAAGGGTCCAGCAGAAAAGGGTGTCAAAGGTTTGGCTTGTTTCCTTCGTGTCCAGTTGTGTTTGTTTTATTTCTCGTTTCATTGTGCAGCATCAAGAAATCATGATTGAGGAGATTCCACCTTTTATAATCAAGGATCCACTCACTCAGTGTACGCAAACAATGTAACGCAGGTGTGTCTTGCTCAAGGACACAACAACAATCCACTCGATCCTTCCCATTGTGACACCTGATGTACTGACTAGGTCCTCTCCGGCCAACACAGTCTCAGAAGAAAACGTAGATCTACAACAAAATGTCAAAAAAGCACGCTTTCACTCCTTCAATGTGTTACGAATGTTACGAAAATAACCACAACTTTGTTGAAGTCACGTGGGGGGTGGGTTAATGGGTATGTTTAGGGCTGGGGCTTGGGGTAGGCAAAGATTTACCTTTTAAACCCAAATAAATGACGTATTGACGTAAAATGCTGTGAAAATGTGCTTATCATACATTTTTGACATGTAGTTGTAAATATACGTTTTCTCAGAGACTGGGCTGCTCCTGCTTAACTTCTGAGATCTGACAGGATCTGGCTTTGGAATCAGACATGTAAGTCATTTTCATAATTTGCCAGATGGATTCTCACAATATTTGTGAGTTCACAAACTCTTGAGCATCCAATTGACGAAACCCATGATAAAGTTAAAAAGTAACGCATCAAGGATGTAAGACCAAAGCAAACCTTTGGCCTGAGCAGAATTTCAGACTATTATCAACTACACACAAATTTCCAAATGTGGACAATGAAGATTTTTATGCTTTTCTAATTTTTAGAATCCAGAAAAAAAATATTTCTGGGTATGTTCTGCTGTTGTGTCAGAACATACAGGTTTTCTCTAGTTTCACTTTGTTGTTTGTAAAAGGAAGTTTATAACGTGTAACTGCGACCAAAATACATGTGGATATTTCCCACGTGTTGTGATTGCATTGAGGAAAGCAGCTCTTCTATTTATGCAAAAACATTGTTTTTTGTGACTTTGTTAAACTCATAAACAGCTTAAACTATATCTTGCAAGAGCTCATAATTTCAGCTGTCCATGGTGAAAGACCACTCACGCAAAAATATGAATAAAAATAATCATAACATAAAAAGACACACATAACTATAGCACAGATCTCAAAAGGAACCACCACAAATGTTTCCAATGGTTGCACGTATGATCTTAAAATCAAGTTATTCATTTATCAAGTCTTTTTCCTCAGACCTACAATTCCCTGGTTCTTGGATATACATTACACATTACACATTTCCCCTGATTTGACTGTCAACTTAACAAACCATGGACGACTCGACTTTGACACGAGCGTGCACGTGTCAGTCAGCTCACACACACACACACATACAAGTTACAGGAGCGTGCACGTGGAGCGGGGGGGCTGGAGCGTGCACGTGGAGGGGGTGGACATGTTTAGCGCTCGGAGACTCGGGAGCAGCACTCAGCTCATTAATGTAAACAGGCTGCTAAGCACAGGTTCTGCTGAGCTGCACCACCACCTCCCGTAATCCTCCGGGACAGGGACCAGCTCTTCTGCCGCGCTCTACCCGCCTTCGCAGCCTCTTTGTCAGTGTTTGTCGCCCGTGTGCCTCCCTCCCCTTACGGCTTTAGCTCCCTCCAGGCTCCGGAGCTCTCCCCCCGATCGCGCTTCTGTCGTATTTGTGCTGCGTCTTACTGTCATCTCCCTCAACATCTGCCAACGCCGGCTCCACCTCTCCACACCACCGGGCCCTGGAACCGAAAGACACAGTTTAGCTCGTGTGTGGCTTCTGCTGCTTTGATACTGGGCCTCAACACTTTGACTGTACGTCGTGTGCTTGGTGCAATGACAGAATTAAAAGGGAATATTAGCTTATCTACGTGGAATATAAGACCTCATTCGATTCAGACAGTTCACAGCGGTCTGATTTTGTCACAAAGTGCTGCGTTTGCAATTTACACTTTGATGGACAAGATAAAACTTACAAATGGACAAACAAAAAGACATGTTTGTATATTTCTGAACATTAAGATATGTATAATGCTGGTAAGAAGGAATATGCTTGTAATGATTTGAAAGAGTACATAAATGTTTCAGTCCATGTTAAAGCAGTGTTCTCTTGTCAATGAATGTTTTAGTGCTCTTACATTTTCCTGCGCGAGTGCTTTGAAAATTCCAGTTTTCACTTACCCCCTATCCCCACCCACTTGTCAGAAAGTATGTCTTTAAAATTTAGGAAGACCTACTAGTGGTGATGTCACAAAACTCATATTTGGCCAAATGACATGTAATACATGTGTTTTTTATTTGAAATTGTTTATTTGGGTATTGACTGGTAAATTTGGGTATTGATTGGTAAGGATTGGCCAGATTAGTGGATAATCATAATTGTTCAAGTCAAAATAAAATTGTAAGAACTAAAAAAAAAAAAATTATTTTCAGTTCAATAGAAAATTGGATAATATACCAGCTCTATTTTTGGCCTAAGCACAATTAATAGTAAAAATGTCTGAAAGATATTTTACATAGATACAATTCTTTGTGTTTTTTTTTTTTTTCCATTATTTTAACTTAATTTGTGTTTTTGTAAATCTTGTTATGGATATAACCTTTCAAATACTGATATCAGCAAAGAGTAGTTTGACACAGAATTAAGTCAAATTTCAGATTCCAGTATTGAACAAAGCAAAATTACCCCATCCCTAAACTGTGCCACTTTAGAAACAAAATGATGTCTTTCAGCCTTTGGAAAGTTTACAGTTTTAGAAGCAAAATCGTCAGAAAGTGAAGTAAGGCAAATTCATCAAAATGTATGGTTATTTTTTCAATAAGAAAATGTGATTTAGTAAAAAAGATCACAAACTTAGAAAAAAGTGACAAGCAAAAGTGAAAGACATGATGTTTGGTCAGGTGAATAATTGCTAAACCGCACGATGTCCTGTATTATCGTAGTACTCAAATTTGATATTCTTACATTCTAGTAATGACAATTCCATTCACAACAGAGTTACAAAGCTGTCAATGATGGGTTTAACTAAAATGTTCATTTAGTTAAAAAAAGTAGGATTTAAGTTTTCTTTTTCTATGTCCTAAATGTTGTTCTTGCCTCATCCCCCCTCTCTCTTTCTCTTACTCTCTCCCTTTCTCTCTCTCTGCATTTACTCCTTCAACAGCGATTGAAATATTCCCCTGATTACAGCCGTCCTAAGTGTGAATATTCATGTCAATGTCATATAGGATTGGCCGGTGGATTACAGCTAATGACGGACTAATCAAAAGCCTCTGATCTTTGCTCTGAATTGTCCTTGATGCCAATTCACATCGCCATTGTATCTCAAAATCTCTCCATTCGATCATTAACTTTAACCTACTCCTACATATATTTTTATTTCTTCAACGTAATTTCATGAGAAGAGAAATTACTTCCGTCGAGATAGACTTGTGTCCATTCAAGAAATTAATAATCGGTTTATAAATATGTTATTAAATAGGAGTTAAGCCGCATATATATTTCATGGTGGAGGAAAGGAGCGGGTCCCTCAGGCCGCGGGGCTTTAGTCGTATCATTCATTTATAATTAATCTGCTCCACTTGGGACTGAGGATTTAAGACCTGCTACAGACAAGAGCTGCTCTGTTTCTATTTCGGAGCAACGCTGGAACATGGGAGGTCCTCAGTCGCAGAAATACTGAGACAAACTAAAGATTTATTAAGCATTGTGTGACGGGAAACATGGAAATAAAGGAGGTATCCAACATGGCACGGAATGTTTAGCATAAAATCATGACAGGCTTATTAAGTCAAAGGTTGTTTTGACGAAATGTACTTGTCAATGAAATGTAGGCGATGGATAAATGGAGCACCTTGAAGAAGCCTGTCTGTTCTCTGTTGATTGATTAGGTTTGGTTAGAACTAAATGGGAAACTTAAGGCAATAGTAATTTTTTTTTTCTCTGTCAATCTGCTCATCCAGGGTTAGACTTGGGAGGAATGGGAAAACTTGGGATGGGTCAAGACAGAATTTTCATGAGACGAGATTGGGTCTACGAGATCGAGATGAGACGAGATTTTAAAATAATTTGCATTAATTGTGTCTGTCCTACTTTTTAGATGCATTGGGTCAGATATCTTCTTGTAGATCCATTTTAAATTATGTTTAAGAGTGAAAAACATTGTGATGTCCGCAAACCGTGTATATTGGACTCAGTTTTTTCGCGCAAATGTTTGCAATGTTTACAACTAATTATCTCTGTCAATATTTGTCCTATCAATACAAATGAAAACAGAGACTGGTTGATTATATGCTCTACAAGTCTATGTGGAGGAGACTTTTTACTATAACTGCTCAAAGATACCAACTGAACCCTTTATGAACATTTCCAAGACTATGCATCTCAACTTATCTCACTTCTCTTCTGTACACAGGGTTGTGAAATTGATATATACTTGTCCCGGTGTTCTAGTGTAATTTCCCTTACTCCATGAAGAGATTTTCAGTTTCTGGCAATCTGTTTGTTTTTTTTTATAATTATACAAATGATGATAATATTTACATCAGAAGCTCCAAATCCATTGTTTATAGTCAAAAGCAGACTTGGAGAGACTAACTGTGTTCACTGACTGCAAAGCGAGTTCGAGTTGGGACAGGTGCAAGTTTCTTACAAACTGCCTGTGCAGCAACTGTGGTCCGTATTCCTCCAAGGTCAGTGTACACAGGAACATTGGTTTTGAGCACTTTCTAAGTTCTGTGAGACCCATACGATTTCCGACCTGAACTAAACTTGCATTCTGTGTACACCCAGGGTTATGCAAAACCCATCAAAATCAGTACATCAAGAGCAATGATGGACTAGCTCTAACTAGAACCATACAGTATGATCACATTAGAATAGACTTTAAAACAGTTCTGCTCTTGCCTATGTCTATTCATAACATCCACCAATGTCTGATATGTTAGTGCCTTATGAACCATCTCAGACTCTGAGGACCTCAAGCACCGACTTTCTGCTGGAGCCTGAGTCAGGACTAAACATGAACCGGCCTCCATGGAACCAGAGTCAGGACTAAACATGGACCGGCCTCCATGGAACCAGAGTCAGGACTAAACATGGACCGGCCTCCTGCTGGTGCCAGAGTCAGGACTAAACATGCACTGATTAGTAGAGTTAGAGGTATGCATTACTAGTTGCCTGAATAATTCTAAATAAGGCATTTGTTCATTGTGAATTAAAAAGTTTTTCATGTTTTAATAAGGGTTACATTAGATAGCATTAGTTTATTATTTTATTATTGTCGGTTCCAAGGTCTAGTCTGTTTCTGGTTTGAGAAACTGCACGCTGCGTGTTTGCTCTTCTCATTTCAGCTGATTTCCTTTACCTTATTTAATTTACAGTTGGAGCTGATCTTCAAACACTCCCAGAGTTTCCATAGGAACTTTTAATAAGGCCTAGGTGCTGTTGTGTTGGAGTGCTTACAGTGGGTCCATATGGTTATGTTTTGCACTTCCATAGTGAGATTGGCTGCGAATCAAGAACCATAGAAAGTAATGAGCAATGAACAATGTGGAAGATCAAAACTGGAAATGGAGCTTAAGCTATTTGTGGAAACTCTCTTTTCAGCCAAATGATTATTATTTGTTTTCTATCACCTATGTGTCGATATTACAAAGAGTATAATCCAACAATATAACCACCATGACTATTGTAAGGACAGAGAGGCTTATTGCTTAATTGTCTTTTTTAACACGTTATGGCAGTGGAGTGTTACTCTTTATATGTATTTTATTTGATTGACTTTATGACGGGGGAACACCCTGGACAGTGGCCAATTCATCGCATTCACTCCCTCATTTGCAGTGATGCCCAATTGACCTATACATCAGGCTAAAGGTTTTGAATTTTTCTCTTTTTTAATCCATGAAAACAATTGTTTTAAAGGAAAGATCTCAAAATACCTTTATTTTTGCGTGTGTATTTCACACAAAAATATAAATTCATTTGGAAGTAAAGACATGTTATTATTCATGTATACTAACACAATTCTGCTCCTAACCTAACCAACTGTGAGGCGCAGACCTACACTCACCTATCTTTGTAACTTCAGTCCGAAACTTAGCCGGTATCCCCCAAAAAAACTACTGTTTGTCCTCCAAATTGAGTGTCTATACCTTGTCAAAAATTGTGCGTGTATTAAACAGACGAGAAAAGGCATATAGACACGCAAGCCATTAGAACGCATTGCAAATGTACCAACTAGATTTAGAAAAGAACAAATGTACATATTCTTATTCGGGGATTGTAGATTTCAAAGTAGATGAAAAAGTTGAGCCCGATCTCACAAGAAAGCGTACATTTACCACGACATTATGCAACATGTAAATTACTTATGATTAGCACGAGTTCACGACTGTCCTGCGTAGTTGTGGTTCGCGTTGCATTCCCAGTTCATTTCAATGGTGGTTGTAAAGTTGTGTTTCTTATTTATGAATATTAACAAGTCCTGATTTTAATCTTAACCTACTCCAAGCCCCAGACCTAAACTTACCCATTTTAGTAACATGAAGCCTAAACTTACCCATTTCACCTAAAGAAAACATCCCCACATGGCTGCAACCAAAACTCGCGTCATTTTTGCGCTTTTTCATTTCCTGCTTAATGTACGGCGTAACATAAGTATGCAAAAAAAGCTTGAAATCGTACTCAAAATACGCTATTTTTGTGTCGTGGTAAATGTACGCCTTCTTGTGATACTGTGTTGAAAAGTTAGAGGCTTAAAGTCTGGAAGTTATGGTATTTTTCTGACTGAATAAACATGTTAAGTGTAAAATATGGATGCCATTTCTAGTTGTACTACATAAAATTCCAATATTAAGTTATCCAACAGTGGCTTACAATTCTATAACCTTCAAAATGAAAAAGGCATCTTTGCTTAATGCCATTTTAAAGCACATTGTGAATCAGCTGACAATATGAATAAGAACCTAGTTGATTGGTCAATTCTTTAAAAAAATGGGAGGAAGCAATTACTCAAACATGCATGAATGAACATGCAGGTATGTTGTAGATAAAATAATAGCTTTTAAGCATAACATAAAGCTCAAAAGAGTTGATTTTTGCATGTACGCCATAATTACCCAAAGCGCTGGTCAATCTGACAAAGACAATGGACTGAATCTTCAAACAGCCAAATTAAGACATGATTGAAAATGCAAATGAGGCGAAATGAAAGCACCAATCAAAGAAGCCATTAATTAAAGTGGACATAACGTCGGCTAATCAGAAATGTGATTGGTTTAGGGCGTTATCTCTCTTCTGATTGTGTCCACCGAGCTAAAGAAGTCTTGTCTTTGGGCTTCTTCATCTCTCGTCACCTCGGCTTTCCTCTGAGTCAGACTTTGCCCACCCTTCCTCCTCCTCGTCTTCCTCGCCGTACCTGCTAAGAAAGAGCCATGTAAGGTTAATTGGCGCGGCAACATGAGAAAGTAATTAATGCGTTTGTCAGCGGAGTCTTTGGGCGGCCATCTTGCGTGGCCGGGCCTTCGCTGGAAGATGGCTGCAGATACCACTATCTGGAAAAGCTATTGTTTTTGGGGAAGGAGAAGAGAGGGGAAACACAGTCCACCCCTCGATTAAGACGGGACAAAAGGAAGAAGACGTTTGGTGGATTTGGAGCAGGCTTTGAACCTAATTGGATTTCTGGAGGAGTCCCAAACTGAAATGACAAACTGTTAATAGGCCACATTTGCTAAAAGTTAAAGGCATTTTTGAAAGGCAGGTTTTTATTTGGTGCTAAGATGAGACACTACTTTTTTCTACTTATAATCACCAACTTTGTTACATTTCAACCTAAAACGTTCACTTAAATCAACTTTCATCTATACTGTAGATTTTTATGGGCCATGTCAGTGTCTGAAAGGCTGCTGCTGCTGCTTTTGCAAATTTGCATTGCAACATGCATGTTTGTCCTGATTTATACTTGTAAGAGCAATGGCTCGGACTGTGCAATGAAAGTGAATGTGAATATGAAATTTCCTTTTTTCTTGTCCTTTCTTGTCCATTAAATTCTTATCTTTGAAAATAAACTTTTGGGCTATAATCCAATGTGTTTACAATCATATTTTATCATGTCTGTCTATTATTGTATTATAAATAAATACAATAAAAAAATCAAATATTAATAACACTAATAATGCACTGGATTTATACAGCGCTTTTCATGACACCCAAAGACGCTTCACATTCTGCATTATTCATTCATTCCACACTGGGTGGTGGTAAGCTACTGTTGTAGCCACAGCTGCCCTGGGGCAGACAGATGAAACAAAGCTGCCATTTTGCGCCATCTGCCCCTTCGACCACCACCAACCATTCACACACATCAGATCCATAATGGGCAATGTGGGTGAAGTGTCTTGCCTAAGGACACAACGAGTTTCTCCTCTGTTTGCTCCACTGTGGCACCTGATGTTCTTCAAGGGTCTTCCATCCAGTACTGCCCAAGCCCAACATGCTTAGCTTCTGAGATCTGACAGGATCAGGCTTTGGAGAGCTGATATGGTCACAAATAAAAAAACTAAGTGAAACAAGTCCAAAAAAAAAAACAAACATTGCCATTGTCGGTAAAAAAAAATTAAAAAAATCACAAATCCCCAAAAGAACTTGCTTCTCTGCTAATGAGCAACATCAGAATGTAAGTAAACTATATTTACACTGAATATCTCTACATTTAAGTTGTTTGTTTGTTTTTGCCATGTCCTGTTTAAATATGAAGGAATTTGGTGGAAAAAGAGCACGACAGGGAGATTATTTATTCTTAAAACAATGCATAATTGTTCGACTTTTATTGTCTCTAAATTGTCCTCTGAATTTGACCGTCAGATGGACTGTTGCTGTGTTTCGGAAAACCTCTCCAGATCTCGTCAGATTCTTAAGGACATTTCCTAGTTTCCCATTTTTTGTAGTTTTTTGAAACAAACCCAAATATGAGAGGACCTTCAGAGGCAAGAGTGCTTTGCATCCTTTCTGAAGATATACCACACCTGGTCTCTATATGAAGCTAAACCTTTTCCTAAAATGTTCTGCATTAAACAATTAAACATGCTGTCTCCATATGGACAATTAAGAAGTGATGCCAGGTCAGATCTGTGGATAGACAGCACTACTCACATGTTTTTGGACAGCTTCCAGCTAAATAAACATCCAAGATGACGCTTAATGCTGTATTGAGAAACATTACATTAAATCAAAATCATGGCTAGTTCTTGATCAATAGAGATAACATTATTTGTGGTGGCATGAGAGAGCATCTACACTGCGTCCTAATGGTGTTCTTTTAGGTGAAAGTCTACATTCTGTGTGATGTTTTTTTTCTTGTGTAATCTGTAAAATTAGATCTATCTCTTCCATGTTGCGCCCAAACAATGCTTTTGCAAAACAATATGTATGAGATTTCGCCGTTGTTTCGCCCTAAGGTGCAACATGACCTGAAATGCCTGGCGATGCATGCTTTTCCGTCAAATTAAAAAACACAACACGGATTTGCAACATAGATTTCATAAAAAGATGGAATTGTGTTGGATATAGTTAGGGCTGTAATTAAGGCTGAAACCGAGATTGGCAACGCGACAAGAATTAAATTGGGAGACAAGGGAAGACGGGGCGCTGGGTTAAGACAAAGAATGAAGCTGGGAGTCTCTCAGGACGGAGGGAATAATGGACTGAGCGCCGATGGACAGCTGAGGACGCTCGCTCTCTCTGTCCCTTAAAGTGTTCCCCGAGGAGTCGTAGAAATTTACACACTACAACGGGATTAGAGGCCCAACACGAGAAGGAGGGAGGAGAGAGAGAGAGAGAGAAAGAGGGAGTAGAGAGAGAGAAGAGGAGGGAGGAGAGAGACAGAGCGAGAGGAGGGAGGAGAGGGAGATGAGAGAGGAGAAGAGAGAGAAAAAAGAGAAGGAGGAGGAGAGAGAGTGAGGAGAAAGGGAGAGAAAGACACGAGATGGAGGGAGGTGAGAGAGAGATGAGAGAGGGGAGAGAAGAGAAGGAGGAAGGAGAGGCGGAAGAGAAGAGAGAGAAAGAGAAGGGAAGAGACAGAGGAGAGACAGAGAGCATGGAGAAGAGAGATGGAGTAGAAAAAGAAAGAAAGACAAGAGAGAGAGAAAGGAGGAACAGAGAAGAAGGAGGAGAGAGATGAAAGAGGGGAGAAGAGAGAGAGAGAGGAGAGAGACAGAGAAAGGAGAAAAAGGGAGGAGAGAGAAATGAGATGAGAGACAAAAAAGAGGAGAGAGAGAAGAAAGAAGAGAGAGAAGAAGGGGAGAGAAGAATGGGAGAGAGGAGAGATAAGAAAGAGAGAGTAGAGAGAACAGAGGAGAGAGGGAGAAAGACAAGAGAGAGAGAGGAGGGAGGAGGAGACAGAGAAGGAGGAATAGAGAGTTAGAGAGGGAGAGATAAGAGAGAGAGGAGAGAAAGAGAAAGAGAAAGAAGAGAAAGACAAGAGAGAGAGAAAAAGAGAGGAAAGAGAAGAAGGGGGGAGATGAGAGAGGGGAGAGAAGAGAGAGAGAAAAGAGAGGAGAAAGGGAGAGAGAAAGGAGAACAAAGAGGAGGAGAGAAGAAAAAGAGATGAGAGACAAAACAAGAGAGAGAGAAGAAGAGAAGAGAGAAGGAGGGAGAGAGACAAGAAATAGAGAGAGAAGGAGAAGAGAGAGGTAAGAGAGGAGGAGAGAAGAGAAGAGAAAAAAGAGGGGAGCGAATAAGAGAAACGAGAGAGAAAGACAAGAAAAGAGAGAGAAGAGAGGAGGAGAAAGACAGAAAGAAGAGAAGAGAGAAAGAGAGAGAGAAGAGAATATGTGGGAGAGAGAAAACAAGAGAGAGAAATGGGAGAGAGAGAAAGAAAGAAGTGAAAGAGAAGAGAAAGAGAAACATGTGAGAGACAAGAAAGAGAGAGAGACTAGATAGAGAGATAAGAAAGAGAGAGACGAGTGAGACAAGAAAGAAGAGAGACGAGAGGGGCGAAATAACATCAATTTAGCCTCTCATAAACACACAGAAATAAAACATTCAGTCCACCAGATGCACACACTCATGAATTAAACATGAAGAGCTCCACTACACAGCACGTCTGCCTGTGTCATTTAATTTGGGCACATGATGTAACAAGTAAAGGGAAAAATGCCCAGGGTTTGCTGCGGCCCGCGCGGTTGTTATTGTGCTAAAAGCTAGAAAATCAGATGCTAAATGAAAAAAATACGCCCCTTAATGTATTCAGCATGGAAAGCGTTCGTCTTTAATAGGAATTATTCGAGTTATTTGGTGGTCACAAGTTTCAATGAAAGAAGCAGCTCTGCCCGAGGCGTTTCTCAAATATTTACAAACCCGAGCGAACCGTTGTATCAGGGAAATGGACAAATCTTGTTGTGAAAACTTAAATGAATAGTGTGCATTTGTTGGCTATGATTCACAAATAAAGAGAAGTATTGTCCTGTGTAGTCTGGAGAGTGTTGTCAAGAGAGGAGATGGAGACATGAGGTGGCTGATGGTTCTGCTGCTGTGGTAAAAGAGAAAAAGGAAGACTGTAGTAAACATCATATTGAAACTGGCCCTCTGTCTTGGCATTGTGTCCAGTTTAGTTCTGATATGGTTCATTTGGAGCGTATGATCATTATCCACACTGGGCTATTCAACTTAAGGCCTGGGCCAGATCAGGCCCTTTAAACCAATTAAAATTCAGTCCATAACCGATCTATCCAAACATAACAAAAAATCGTCTTATTCTGGGTTTATTGTTTATTAGATCCCATGAGACAAAGAGCAAGACCTTTCAGAACGACAAAGTCCAAGACGAGACAAAACCAACTTTTATTGGTCAAGACCGAGATAAGACCAAGACCGCAGTTTATCAAGACCAAATCAAGACCATTTTGAATTCTTTTACATTTATCAGTGTCTACATTATCTATGTGCAGTGTTATTAAAACTGCTTGGGACAGGTACAGCTTAGCAGAGCATGATGTATTTAAAAGAGCTCTCAGTGTCCAAGACAAGAGCAAGTCCAAGATCAAGACCAAGATATGAACAAGTTAAGACAAGATCTAGTCCAAACACTCTTCCGATCAAGATAAGGCCGAGTCCAAAAATGCTCGAGTTCAGGGCAAGACCAAGAGCTTAAAAAAGTGGTCTTAAGACCAAGACCAGTCTCGACGACTACTGAACACATCTAGTTGGTCTGGTCTGGTCTGGTCTGGTCTGTTCAAGTTCAGCAGCCACATCTCTTTAGTATTTGAGTTTCCACAAATCTATTAAACCAATAGTTAATTTGAGGGACTCCAAATAAATTTGGTGGCTCATTGTGCATTTCCAGCCCAGAGAATACTGTCCACTCAAAAATCTGTCCCTCGGAAAATAAAGTTGAATAGTCCTGATCTACACTTTTAATGCACATAAAAAAAAAAAAACATTTTTATAATACACCTCATATGTAAATTGTGTCTGGTCTGTCACAGCTGTTACTCAGCCATATCAGCTCATGAGTGTTTGACCTTGTAAGATCTCAGAAGCTAAGCAGGTTATGCTTGGGCAATACTTGGATGGGAGACTTCTGGAACCTCAGGTGCCACATTGAGGCGGCTAGAAGAGAAACTCGTTGTGGCTTTAGACTGGACACTACCCACATATGGATCTGGTGTAAGTGTGTGGTTGGTGGTGGTCAGAGGGGCCGATGGCACAAAGTTGCAGCCTCACTTATGTCAGTCTGCCCCTTTTTGTCATTTTGGGTTATTCAAATAAACATCTTAAGAGCCTGGTTTTCTTTTAATTGAGGCAGTACATACATCTAGACTTAATTCAGTACAATCTGAATGACTGCAAGTGTGAACCCATGTTGGACTGATATTCAAATAATTTTCTTTTTCAAAAACAGTCCTTTTTCCACAATTATTATTATTATTATTTTTTTTTTATCAAAAACAAGGCTTTGATTATTGCCACAAAACAAAACTTACAATTTTCTCTTAAAAACCTAAATTCTTCTCCAAACACAAGACTATCTGTGAACCTCTTGATTAAAAAAAATGACTTAATCTCAAGCCTAGTTAAAACAATCTTATTATTTTATCACCTGAACTTGCCAAAGAGGTGATGAAGAAGCTAAGAAAAAAATGTGATTGGCTGACAATAACAAACCAAAAACAGACCTAAACAGTAGAAAGGTAAACTCTATTTGAATGTAACTGGGTCTTTTTGATTAGCTTAAACAATGCACGGTCTAGTTAGCGGTGAAATATTAGCCGTGGGTGTCTCGTTTGCCGGGGAGGGGCATCAGTTGGTCCGGTGCCAAGAGAATATTTAGCAACATCACCCCTCCTCCCCAAAAAAACAATGATCTCATCTTATTTAGTCGAGGGTTCTACTTCCTGAATCATAAACTGTTGTGGTAGAACACGGCTGAAAGATTTGTAAACTAGACGCATCAATTTGTTCTTGTTTTTCAACCACAACTTTCACTTTCCCTGCTTGGTTTTGCTTCTTCTTCTTCTCCCCCCTCTGCGTGCGCACTTCACCCCTCTTCTTCCTTCCTTCCCCCCGTCCCACCTCACCCCCTCCATCTTGTTCCCTTTCGCTCTCGTTTTTGATCTGTTTGCCTTCACGGCTTCTGAGCGCTCTCTAATTCCATCTGGCCACAACAGAGAAGGCGGGCGCGGTGAGAAAAAGCATTTCCATATGTGCAAATTAGGGACCCCATGCTCTTACACACACGCATAGACAACCTGTACACACCCCCTCCCCCCGTCCCGCGCCTCCCTCACCCCCTCCTCCCCGACAGAACCCACCGCCAAGGCCACTAATGGAGATCACGAGGAGGAGGCTTCACTGCGACTTGTCTGTTTGTCGACAGCCGCCGTTACACTCGTTGGAAAGTAACTGATTACATTTATCCAGTATTCAGAAGACTCATTTTCAGTAACAATCGTCACTCTTTTTTGATGGCTTGATATTCAGAAAAGAAAATTGAGTTATTTATTAAAAAAAAAAGTCGTGGGATTTCGACTCCCGGGTCGGACCATATCAACATCTCACGATCTCTCTGGGTGGAGTTTGCATGTTCTCCCCGTGTCACCGTGGGTTTTCTCCGGGTACTCCGGTTTCCTTCCACCTCCAAAAACATGCATGTTTAGGTTAATTGGGCATCACTGTAAATTTCCCTTAGTGAGTGAATGAGAGAGTGAATGGTTGTCTGTCTAACACCTGCTCGGCGAGCAAGTTGGCCAGCTGGTCCAGGGTGTCCCTCCGCCTAAGGCCCAAAGTCACTGGGATAGGGCTCCAGTCACCCGCGACCCTAAAGCGGATTAGCAGTAGAAAGAAAACACCTAACGGGATTAAGCGGTAGAAAATGAAAAAAAAAAAGAATGAATATAAAAAATATGATAAAATAATTATTATCATGAAATGAAGGTTTGGTTAGACTAGATCTGGGGCGTCGTTTTTTTGTTGTGGGACACTTTTTTGAAAAAATTATATGGAGAGTGTCACCTTAGATTGAAATGAAGAGAATCCTTCGAAACGTGTTTGACTTGGTTTTGATGAGACACCTTAAAGGGACTGTACTCGATTTGTTTGCAACAAGATAACTTAAAAGCAATTTCCCCCTAGCACTGATGCCTTGTTAATGTATCTATTCAGGTGGAAATTAGTCCCCAAAGTCCTGTCTATGTCTAATAAAATCCCGTTTGTGTGCAGCTTTTTCTGTTTTTGTTTTTAGCATTGTGGCTAACTGTTGTTAGCATGGTGACTCACCTCGCTGCTAACAGCTGTGAAAAAAACATTAAAAACTCATCATGATGAACACTTTTGAAGCTCAGAATTTGCTAAGTGAGCAAATCATGTAGCCTGAAGGAAAAAGGATACAATTAATTATTTCTGTTTGTTTACATTTTTAGGATGCAAAAATCAGGTACAGTCCCTTTAAAGACTGCAAAAAAAGAAGAAAGAAGTCCAACCAGTTCCTACACTCCAAAAAATGAATTTCAAGACAAGTTAAAGTTGCTAGATACTATTTCTACAAAATTCATTAGAGAGATGTAGATTATTTTTCTTGTTTCAGACATTGCATTTTATTTCAAGACAAATTATTTGCCAGTGGGTTAAAAAGACTGTTCTTACCTCATTGGCAATTTTTTGTTCTTATTTTAAGCCAAATTTTTTTTATACAGTTAAAATGCATGAAATGATGTCCTAAAACTAGTTAATTATTCTACATTACTTAAGCAATTAAATCTTATCCAGCAAAACAGTTCAAATCTGGAATAAAATTCTGATTCCAAGTCATTTAAGCAATTCTAGATATATAATTTTTGCTGTGTAGCTCTTACAAAGCTTTAAGCACATGGTATTGTCCATATACATATTTTTGTTGTCTGCGATAAGTCCTAAAAACATTTTACCAGATGACAAAGTGAGACTGGAGGCGACTACTCAAACAGAGACAAATAAAATGCTTTTCTTTTAGATTCAGACAGTACACAGTGGTCTAATTCTTTTCACAAAGTGCTGCATTTACAGCATACTTCAAAGTGAAAAGACAAAGTTTACTAATTCATCAAGAGAATATTTAGTACCAAACCTTTAAGAAAGGTGATGAACATTATTTTAGGTTTGTCTAACTCAACTTTGTTGCTTTAGAATTGTTCAAATTGACAGAAAAAGTCATGACTTTTGTTATGTGGGCCAATTAGGAAATCTGAAGGCCAACAAATATGGTCCAAGGACTGTATTTGGCACCTGGGCCACAATTTGGACATATCTGGACTAGACAAAGATTACAAAAGGCAGCTCTTATGTTGATTGTAAACACATTTTTTTTTCCTTCTCTAATTTCATGCTTCATAAACTTTTTAACAGGGCCAGCTTTAGTATCCAGGGGGTTCCCTAGTAGTCTGTCTCTCGTCTGGGACAAGTATTTTGGTGTTATTGAGTGTTGGGACCCCCATATTAAAAAGAAAGTATTACGCTATTATCATTATTATATAAAAGTTTTGTTTTATTAATTGCAAACCCTAAAGTGTATTAAATTACGCTAATCCTAACCCTAACCTTGATCTTCAGAAATAATGTTGAAAAATATGAAACATTTGCAAATGGCCTGTGCAGAGATTGAGTGAAAACAAAGACTGAGATATCTAAGCCGACAAGTGTCTTTATGAATAAGTGACTCTATATATGATTTAAACATACATTTTAACTATACATAAGACAGTATTTGTGTTATCTTGACTGAATATGTTTTTATACCCTTTTTACACCGTAATTCTGATTTTCGCACTCATACAATAACATTTAGAGGCCACTGGTTTTAAACAAGGGGGGGCTCGGACAACTTCTATGTTCGGTCGCGGGGTAGGGGGTTTGAGAAAAGAAGCGGGAACACCACAAGCTCTAGGTGATTTTGCAAATTGTTATAACATGTGTCCACATGGGCTGGAATATTGGCCTGTCCAAGGTCAGTAAATATTTAAGTATATGTTTATCTCTCTCTAAGAATACACAATCAGTGGATGATTTGTGGATTATAAGCATTTCAAAAAAAACCTGGTACAATGGGAAACTGAACAGGAACTCTTTGTTTGTCGCTTGAAGGCAGTATCCCGTAGGTTTTTTGCAAATTGTCATTCAAGATGACCTGCTAAAATAATAATGTATATAAATCACTGTTCGCAGAGGAATGGTCCTGGTATGTAGGACAACCCTCAGGAAGCTAAAGGAATGGCCTACTGGTCCAGTTTAATATTGCTCCGTGAGTGTCCACTTTTTTAATAAAAATTTGTTAGGAGTAACCGAATTGACACAATACAGAATTAAGATGTTGCACATTCTATTTTACTTGTCTTTTTGATATAAGCATACTAACTCAGTACTACACAAAGATATTTTATGCCAGTGGCTGCAATGAGCTTGTTGACAAATTTGGACCAATGGTTTTCTTTGAACAAAAATCCTCGAGCTGCTCAATTTTTTCGTGCGAATCAAGCAGCTGTGAAAGACATTGAATCCATGGTTCGCCTTCATGAGGTAAAAGTCTTTGAGTTGAGGTTATGGTTTAGTATTTGTCAAATTGCTTTGTTGCTTTATAACGAATAATTTCCCGGTAAAAAATCTATTCGTTTGTACTCGGAGTGAGTCTGTCG